>JASANE010016531.1:0-11667 GCA_030248225.1 Trileptium ribeirensis | reverse complement strand
GGCATTTGTTGTAATATGGTCCTTCGTCCTATTCGAGCCTAGTAAATGTGAGTTTATTGTGAATATTTGATCAGTTTTCTGGTCAATTTTTGTGGCTTTTTGCGAGTTTTGATCGGTTATTGATCAAAAAACAGTCAAGTTATCGTCTTTGTTTTTCTCTTTTTCGCCTATTTGGGACGCAATTCTGAGTTGTTAATCTTTATCTGAGTTGTCGAACTGTGCACTATGTCGGCAAAGCAACGTCGACAGGGTATTAGAATGTGGCGTAAAACGAGAGTTAGAAAAGATAAGTAGAATTTGAATGGAACTGTGGAATCTGATATTCAACAGTTGAAGGTTTCTGTGCTTAAGTTAACTGGATATAAAAATGATTTGGACGTTGCGAATAATAAAGTTTTTGATGAAATTACTGACGAAGTTAAAGTTAATGAAGAAGTAATGGCAACGGCAGATTACAATGATTTGTTAATAGAATCAATAGCAAAAGCGAACATTATTATTGCGGACGGTGAACAATTAGTTGGACCTCAGCTTTCTGCTGGTCCTACTAGTGCTTTGCGTGGTGAGAAAACAGGGCCATTTACGCCTTCCAAAATTGGAGATTTCGTCATTTTCGGGGCGATCACTTGGAATTTCAATCTTTCTGGGATAGTTTTGAAAGCTCCATACATTTAAACAACTCACTGTCTCCCATTGATAAGTTTAATTATTTGAAAGGGTTACTTACTGGGGAAGCCCTGAGTGCTATCGAAGGTTATCGCTTGACCGCCGCTAATTATGAGTCGGTTGTGGATACCTTGAAAGAACGATTTGGTGATAAGCAAACTGCAATTTTCGCACACTTTGAAGCAATGCTTGCGCTACCAAAAGCGTCGCATGACATCACGCAGTTGCAATCAGTCGCAGATGCCTGTGAACGCCATATCCGAAGTTTAAGTTGCGTTGGGGTTAACGAGAGGATATGTCTGGGCAGGTATTCACTCCAATAATGCTATCGAAATTACCCAAATTTGTAAAAATTGAGCTGCATCGGCGCAGTGGTTCTAAATCGTGGACATTATCGAACTTGCGCGAATGGTTAAAGGATGAAATTCGCGCTCGCGATTTGAGTGAGCGCGTCTTCGGGGACCACCGGATAATGATAAATCCCACTGAATCACGTTCCAATCAAATTGATGCGAAAGCACCCGCTGCCAGGTACAAGTCAAAACATGCGTTTAAAAAGAACCCATCAACTGCTCGAATATCAGGTTCTACAGTTCCATTTCAAAATTCATCTTTATCTTTTCGAACTCTCGTTTTACGCACATTCTAATACCCTGTCGACGTCGCTTTTGCCGACATAGTGCACAGTTCGACAAAAACTCAGATAAAGATTAACAACTCAGAATTGCGTCCCAAATAGGCCAAAAAGAGAAAAACAAAGACGATAACTTGACTGTTTTTTGATCAATAACCGATCAAAACTCGCAAAAGCCACAAAAATTGACCAGAAACTGATCAAATATTCACAATAAACTCACATTTACTAGGCTCGAATAGGACGAAGGACCATATTACAACAAATGCCTACAAGAACCAACGATTTAACGCTGTTTGAGTAACTCACGCGATAACAACAATGTTTTACCAAACAAACGTTAACACCAAAAAAAAACCCCTTTAAAAGTCAGTGCTTGTCCATATATATATATTTGCTTTATGCAAATTCATCATAGCTACAGCCTTCAACATATGTTTGCCTCAATAGTCAGTACATCTAGATCCTTTTCTAGACAGATCTAGGCTTGACATCGAACTAATAAACCGACCAGTACATATTTGGAGTGATACGGTCGATGGACAAGGTTACAATGTCGGAAGTGATAATTAACAGTCGAATTTGGATTGCCTGAACTGAATTGATCTAGGCTTGACATCGAACTAATAAACCGACCAGTACATATTTGGAGTGATACGGTCGGTGGACAAGATTACAATGTCGGAAGTGATAATTAACAGTCGAATTTGGATTGCCTGAACTGAATTGATCTAGGCTTGACATCGAACTAATAAACCGACCAGTACATATTTGGAGTGATACGGTCGGTGGACAAGGTTACAATGTCGGAAGTGATAATTAACAGTCGAATTTGGATTGCCTGAACTGAATTGATCTAGGCTTGACATCGAACTAATAAACCGACCAGTACATATTTGGAGTGATACGGTCGATGGACAAGATTACAATGTCGGAAGTGATAATTAACAGTCGAATTTGGATTGCCTGAACTGAATTGATCTAGGCTTGACATCGAACTAATAAACCGACCAGTACATATTTGGAGTGATACGGTCGGTGGACAAGATTACAATGTCGGAAGTGATAATTAACAGTCGAATTTGGATTGCCTGAACTGAATTGGTCAAAGGCTTGACATCGAACTAATAAACCGACCAGAACAATATTTGGAGTGATACGGTCGATGGACAAGGTTACAATATCGGAAGTGGTAATTAACAATCGAATTTGGATTGTGAATGAATTGATTGGCTTGAATGATTATCCGACCGTATTTTGGAGTGATGGTGGTGGAGGTTTATGGAAGTGATATTAGTGAATTTGGTTTGCCTGAACTGAATTGATTGGCTTGACATAACTATACTACAGTCATATTTGGAGTGATAGGTCGATGGACATATTAAATGTGGAAGTGATAATTAAGTCGAATTTGGATTGCCTGAACTGAATTGATAGGCTTGACACACTGGCGTACGCAGGGGGGGGGGGGGCGCGGGTGCCTGCGCCCCCCCATTGGAACTGGTGGAGTTGTATTTCTATACACAAAAATCATTTTTGTTCGCTCGCTACAATTTAGCTAAATAAGTACAAATAGTAGCTATCTAAGAAGTGGCTTGCGCGCTTGTTTGTTTAGCTACCTTTATAGATTACGAAACGTTAAATGATACTGTTTTGAATTAGTTATTTTGTCATACTCACAGTCAAATGCTCTAAAAAAGAAACGGTCTGAGATTTCTGTTAAATATATCATTCATTGCTGAGGGAGCTGATGTCCCAGGTTAGCGGAATTTAATAACTAATATTACATGACATAAGGAAAATTTATCCTTCCATTTTTCTGACATTTTTACAAAATATATGTTTAACAATGCTGGAATTTAAGAACATATCCTGACAGCAAATTTATACTCCTATTTTTTATATTTGAATTTCTTACAGCAATGTAGCCAGTACTATTTGATGTTATTTTCGCGCGTTAAGAACGGCGGGCAGCTCAGTGCGTGGTCGTATTTCCAATTTGAAAACGTTACATCTCTCTGGTGCTATATCTGAGTACTATCATCCCTTTAAGGTAATAAAGATGTCGGGGCCTGGGTTTCTGTTGAGATCTGGCTTCTTAGCCTGCATTGGGAAAGATGGTTACGCCAGAAATGCAGCGCCTCCTCCCTCGGCCGAAAGTAAATTTATGTGATTCATCCTCTAGGATCGCCGTTTCATGCTTCTGCGGAGGCAATTACTACTCTCACAGATGTCGACCAATGGATATGTATCGTTTATGATTATCTAGAGTTTGTTTTAGCTTATTTGCTGTGGCTATCGGCTAGGTACTGTGGTCGACGCCTTAACCAATAAAATTAATAGGGACGTATTTACTGTGGTTAGTTGCTCCATCTCAGGTAACGGCGTCATTGCACGACCGACTAACTTCCCGTTTTGATGGCATGCGCGCCGCGTTTCCGGTTTAAAGCGTTGTTACACAATATTTTGCAAAGTACGGCTGGACGCGATTAGAACCGTCGGTTATTCATTATGGGCTACATTTGACAACGACATTGTCAGGTGTACGGGCTGAATACGATTTATGGAGAGCGTCTGGAAAGATATTAATACAGAATAATCTGTCCTAGTGTCTTTGAAAAATGTAATCAGACATTTTTGACAACATCATACCCTTTTGAATATTCTCTGTACACTTCCGGTATCCACCGCTGAAGGTGAACGATCGTTCTCGACCCTGGCGTACTTGAAAAATTACCGCCGCTCTACAACGGAGAAGATCGTCTCAATGGCCTGGCGGCAGCATATATTCATCGCGATCTTACTGACAATGCGATGGCCCAGGGAAAATTTGCTGACGAACTGCTGGACACGTTTGCCACGGGCCTAACCCGACGGCTTCTCTGTTGTAATGCGTTACTGAATAGTTATTTCATACATGTAACATGAAAAATTTATCACCGTTTGGGTGTGTGCCCCAGGTCCATGCAAACGTTAATTTCGGAAATCCTGTTTTCCTTATGCACAATTCGCAGTGGTGATGACATTCGTTTATACCGTCGGCCGGTACACCAGTCATAGATTAAAGTAGGAGTATTTTACCATTTCTCCGAGATGTTCGAAAAGCTTCTGCAATATGGAAACACAAATTTTGCTGATAGTTCCGCTTTAAGTGAAAAATGTCCATTACGTTATGCTTGATATTAACAGCATTTGTAGGCAGCTACACTTAACCAAACCTCAGCTGCGCCCCCCATGCTAAAATCCTGCGTACGCCCCTGGCTTGACATCGAACTAATAAACCGACCAGTACATATTTGGAGTGATACGGTCGATGGACAAGGTTACAATGTCGGAAGTGATAATTAACAGTCGAATTTGGATTGCCTGAACTGAATTGATCAAGGCTTGACATCGAACTAATAAAGACAGTACATATTTGGAGTGATACGGTCGATGGACAAGGTTCAATGTGGAAGTGATAATTAACAGTCGAATTTGGATTGCCTGAACTGAATTGATCAAGGCTTGACATCGAACTAATAAACCAACAACTACATATTTTAGAAATAATACGGTCGATGGACAAGGTTACAATGTCGGAAGTGATAATTAACAGTCGAATTTGGATTGCCTGAACTGAATTGATCAAGGCTTGACATCGAACTAATAAACCGACCAGTACATATTTGGAGTGATACGGTCGATGGACAAGGTTACAATGTCGGAAGTGATAATTAACAGTCGAATTTGGATTGCCTGAACTGAATTGATCTAGGCTTGACATCGAACTAATAAACCGACCAGTACATATTTGGAGTGATACGGTCGGTGGACAAGATTACAATATCGGAAGTGATAATTAACAGTCGAATTTGGATTGCCTGAACTGAATTGATCAAGGCTTGCTGCCCACCGTCATATTGGAGTGATACGGTCGGTGGACAAGAATACAATGTCGGAAGTGATAATCAACAGTCGAATTTGGATTGCCTGAACTCAATTGATCTAGGCTGAGACATCGAACTAATAAACCGACCAGTACATATTTGGAGTGATACGGTAGATGGACAAGGTTACAATGTCGAAAGTGATAATTAACAGTCAAATTTAGATTGCCTGAACTCGAATTGATCTAGGCTTGACATCGAACTAATAACCCGACCAGTACATATTTGGAGTGATACGGTCGATGGACAAGATTACAATGTCGGAAGTGATAATTAACAGTCGAATTTGGATTGCCTGAACTGAATTGATCTAGGCTTGACATCGAACTAATAAACCGACCAGTACATATTTGGAGTGATACGGTCGGTGGACAAGATTACAATTTCGGAAGTGATAATTAACAGTCGAATTTGGATTGCCTGAACTGAATTGATCTAGGCTTGACATCGAACTAATAAACCGACCAGTACATATTTGGAGTGATACGGTCGATGGACAAGATTACAATGTCGGAAGTGATAATTAACAGTCGAATTTGGATTGCCTGAACTGAATTGATCTAGGCTAGACATCGAACTAATAAACCGACCAGTACACATTTGGAGTGATACGGTCGATGGACAAGGTTACAATGTCGGAAGTGATAATTAACAGTCGAATTTGGATTGCCTGAACTGAATTGATCTAGGCTAGACATCGAACTAATAAACCGACCAGTACACATTTGGAGTGATACGGTCGGTGGACAAGATTACAATATCGGAAGTGATAATTAACAGTCGAATTTGGATTGCCTGAACTGAATTGATCTAGGCTTGACATCGAACTAATAAACCGACCAGTACATATTTGGAGTGATACGGTCGGTGGACAAGATTACAATTTCGGAAGTGATAATTAACAGTCGAATTTGGATTGCCTGAACTGAATTGGTCTAGGCTTGACATCGAAGCTATAATAAACCGACCAGTACATATTCAAGTAGTGCGGTAGGTGGATAACCCACCAGATTTGGAGTGATACTGTAGGTGCCAAAGTACATATTTGGAGTGATACGGTCGATGGACAAGATTAAATGATGTCGGAAGTGATCAATTAACAGTCGAATTTGGGATTGCCTGAACTGAATTAGATCTAGGCTTAACATCTGAACTAATAAACCGACCAGTACATATTTGGATTGATACGGTCGATGGACAAGATTACAATGTCGGAAGTGATAATTAACAGTCGAATTTGGATTGCCTGAACTGAATTGATCTAGGCTTGACATCGAACTAATAAACCGACCAGTACATATTTGGAGTGATACGGTCGATGGACAAGATTACAATGTCGGAAGTGATAATTAACAGTCGAATTTGGATTGCCTGAACTGAATTGATCTAGGCTTGACATCGAACTAATAAACCGACCAGTACATATTTGGAGTGATACGGTCGATGGACAAGGTTACAATGTCGGAAGTGATAATTAACAGTCGAATTTGGATTGCCTGAACTGAATTGATCTAGGCTTGACATCGAACTAATAAACCGACCAGTACATATTTGGAGTGATACGGTCGATGGACAAGATTACAATGTCGGAAGTGATAATTAACAGTCGAATTTGGATTGCCTGAACTGAATTGATCTAGGCTTGACATCGAACTATTAATAAACCGACCAGTACATATTTGGAGTGATACGTTCGGTGGACAAGATTACAATATCGGAAGTGATAATTAACAGTAGAATTTGGATTGCCTGAACTGAATTGATCTAGGCTTGACATCGAACTATTAATAAACCGACCAGTACATATTTGGAGTGATACGGTCGGTGGACAAGATTACAATATCGGAAGTGATAATTAACAGTCGAATTTGGATTGCCTGAACTGAATTGATCAAGGCTTGACATCGAACTAATAAACCGACCAGTACATATTTGGAGTGATACGGTCGATGGACAAGATTACAATGTCGGAAGTGATAATTAACAGTCGAATTTGGATTGCCTGAACTGAATAGATCTAGGCTTGACATCGAACTATTAATAAACCGACCAGTACATATTTGGAGTGATACGGTCGGTGGACAAGATTACAATGTCCGAAGTGATAATTAACAGTCGAATTTGGATTGCCTGAACTGAATTGATCAAGGCTTGACATCGAACTAATAAACCGACCAGTACATATTTGGAGTGATACGGTCGATGGACAAGATTACAATGTCGGAAGTGATAATTAACAGTCGAATTTGGATTGCCTGAACTGAATTGATCAAGGCTTGACATCGAACTAATAAACCGACCAGCACATATTTGGAGTGATACGGTCGATGGACAAGATTACAATGTCGGAAGTGATAATTATTGTAAAAATATGTGCCAAAAATATTTCAAAGTTCTAACTATTTATTCTTCAAAATCATGAAATCATCATTTTATGCTGCCAAAATTTCACAGATTCACCATCAACTATTGATACTGGAACCTGCAGTTGGTGCAGATTTCAACGGTTCCTTCTTTAGGTACTACTGCTAAATGTCCACAAAATGAATATACACGGAATTTATGATCTTACACTCTAAAAAACTATAAATCAAAATTAAATTGATTTATTCCTCCGGTTCTTTATTTAAATAAAGATATGTCAGAATTTGGCTCAGTCTGAGCAAAAAATTGTTTAACTTAGTGAGTAAGTCACAGTATAAGACAGCTTTGACTCATTCTGAGCGAAAATTGACTCAGACTGAGTCTAATCTGGGTCATTTACTGGGTGAAGAAAAAAGTACTTCAAGTGAACCAGTCTTGACTCAGCCCGTTTTACCGCCTAGGAATAACCAAACCTGACTTGATATGAGTATGATATCAGCCCAAACAGTATATCTTTTTATTATGTTATTTTAATTGTTTTGGTCCCAACCATGAGTTTCGACCCTTGTTTGGAAGGTTCTTTAGATATCTGTGGTTTTAAACTTTTGTAGATCATACCCATGTTTAGATTTCAAGGCCGGAATGTGTTGACCATTGATGATACTCTTCAAAACGCGGTGAATAAAATTTGTTTAATCCATTTCTCAAACTCGGCCTTACGACGACGTTTTACGCCGTCGGTCGGTCTTCGAAAAATATTTTCCACACCATCGGCTAACTGGCACCCAGCCTTTTAACCGCTGTAAAAGGCGTTGGCCAGCAGTTAATGACATTCCGTTACATTATTTTGTCGCAAAGATACTGTCCTCTAGTTGTGCGTTTTACTACTTTTGGCAACCTACAAGCTGCAATTTGCGACACCGCCAGATAAACAAATTTCTGTTCTTTTACGAATTATTGCATTTTGCAGCAGTAATAAATTGGAATTATCACTGCACAGCTAGGCGTTAAGATTTGTAATTCGTTTTATAGTTCTGTTCGGTGAGTTCTTCTTTCAAGCGTCATTAAAGTGCAATTTTACAGTTGTCTGCAATTCGGCGACCTAAACGCTTATTTATATAATACGACCGGCTTGCAACGTGTAAATAATACTATGCGTCATAATACCTCAATATTTAAATATATAAACTGTTTATTAAACAAGCTAGCGTCAACGTTCAATGACAGATTTCAAAGCTGGACCGCCACCCAACCTCTTCAGATCTGTTACAGATTGATTACAGTGGCCTAGATCGAAATTTTTGTTGTTGCAATGCGTAAAACTTTCCGTTAGAAAATGAAGTAAATCGTGGTTAAACAAGCAGGCGTCAACGTTTAATGACAGATTTCAAAGCTGGGCTGCCACCCAACCTCTTCAGATCTGTCACAGATTGATTACAGTG
Organism: Trileptium ribeirensis; assembly: GCA_030248225.1. Taxonomy (NCBI): domain Eukaryota; kingdom Metazoa; phylum Nematoda; class Enoplea; order Enoplida; family Thoracostomopsidae; genus Trileptium; species Trileptium ribeirensis. The sequence continues at coordinate 2,632 of JASANE010016531.1, read as the reverse complement.
GCCTAGATCGAAATTTTTGTTGTTGCAATGCGTAAAACTTTCCGTTAGAAAATGAAGTAAATCGTGGTTAAACAAGCAGGCGTCAACGTTCAATGACAGATTTCAAGGCTGTGGATGCACCCAACCTCTTCGGATCTGTTGCGGATTGATTACGTGGCCTAGATCGAAATTTTTGTTGTTGCAATGCGTAAAACTTTCCGTTAGAAAATGAAGTAAATCGTGGTTAAACAAGCAGGCGTCAACGTTCAATGACAGATTTCAAAGCTGGGACGCCACCCAACCTCTTCAGATCTGTTACAGATTGATTACAGTGGCCTAGATCGAAATTTTTGTTGTTGCAATGCGTAAAACTTTCCGTTAGAAAATGAAGTAAATCGTGGTTAAACAAGCAGGCGTCAACGTTCTATGACAGATTTCAAAGCTGGGCCGCCACCAACCTCTTCAGATCTGTTACAGATTGATTACAGTGGCCTAAATCGAAATTTTTGTTGTTGCAATGCGTAAAACTTTCCGTTAGAAAATGAAGCAAATCGTGGTTAAACAAGCCGGGTCAACGTTCAATGACAGATTTCAAAGCTGGGCCGCCACCCAACCCCTCTTAGATCTGTTACAGATTGATTACAGTGGCCTAGATCGAAATTTTTGTTGTTGCAATGCGTAAAACTTTCCGTTAGAAAATGAAGTAAATCGCGGTTAAACAAGCAGGCGTCAACGTTCAATGACAGATTTCAAAGCTGGGCCGCCACCCAACCTCTTCAGATCTGTTACAGATTGATTACAGTGGCCTAGATCGAAATTTTTGTTGTTGCAATGCGTAAAACTTTCCGTTAGAAAATGAAGTAAATCGTGGTTAAACAAGCAGGCGTCAACGTTCAATGACAGATTTCAAAGCTGGGACGCCACCCAACCTCTTCAGATCTGTTACAGATTGATTACAGTGGCCTAGATCGAAACGAAATTTTTGTTGTTGCAATGCGTAAAACTTTCCGTTAGAAAATGAAGTAAATCGTGGTTAAACAAGCAGGCGTCAACGTTCAATGACAGATTTCAAAGCTGGGACGCCACCCAACCTCTTCAGATCTGTTACAGATTGATTACAGTGGCCTAGATCGAAATTTTTGTTGTTGCAATGCGTAAAACTTTCCGTTAGAAAATGAAGCAAATCGTGGTTAAACAAGCCGGCGTCAACGTTCTATGACAGATTTCAAAGCTGGGCCGCCACCCAACCTCTTCAGATCTGTTACAGATTGATTACAGTGGCCTAGATCGAAATTTTTGTTGTTGCAATGCGTAAAACTTTCCGTTAGAAAATGAAGCAAATCGTGGTTAAACAAGCCGGCGTCAACGGTCAATGACAGATTTCAAAGCTGGGCCGCCACCCAACCTCTTCAGATCTGTTACAGATTGATTACAGTGGCCTAGATCGAAATTTTTGTTGTTGCAATGCGTAAAACTTTCCGTTAGAAAATGAAGTAAATCGTGGTTAAACAAGCAGGCGTCAACGTTCAATGACAGATTTCAAAGCTGGGCCGCCACCCAACCTCTTCAGATCTGTTACAGATTGATTACAGTGGCCTAGATCGAAATTTTTGTTGTTGCAATGCGTAAAACTTTCCGTTAGAAAATGAAGTAAATCGTGGTTAAACAAGCAGGCGTCAACGTTCAATGACAGATTTCAAAGCTGGACCGCCACCCAACCTCTTCAGATGTATTACACATTGATCACAGTGGCCTAGATCGAAATTTTTGTTGTTGCAATGCGTAAAACTTTCCGTTAGAAAATGAAGTAAATCGTGGTTAAACAAGCAGGCGTCAACGTTCAATGACAGATTTCAAAGCTGGACCGCCACCCAACCTCTTCAGATGTATTACACATTGATCACAGTGGCCTAGATCAGGATTTTCGCTGTTCCACTTTCATTCGAAAATGAAGTAAATCGTGGATCGAATGCTGAAAGAGTTGCGATGAATATTATAGTATTTGTATCGTAGTTAGAGGAGTATCTCGACTGTCGAGTGGACATCACTCATCGGTCGGCCGTTGTGCGATTAGCCGACTGCCGGTCGTCAGCCGCTCATTAGGTCATTGGCCAGCGGTTGCGCTGTTGGTTTGAAACTGTAGCGTCGGCCGACCATTGGCGCAAACTCGAAGCCAGCCATTTAGTATAGGTATTTTATTTGCCTAACAAAAACTACATAAATAAAAAGCAAATACATTTAACCGCAATACATTCAATGTTGTAATCTAATAATCAATATAATGTAACATGACCGTTCCGGTCTGTTACGTTAGCCTTAACTCTCATAAAGGTACGTTATGGACTCGTCAAAGCCCGAAAGGCTGATAACCAGTGCTCTAACACTACCCGGCCCGACGTTCCGTCTTGTAAACTTGATCCCTGCAGCGCCATGGATTGTATTGCTCGTATAATCTTGTCCGTCGTTATGCCGTATGCAATCTTAACTGCTTTTCATGTCGTTATAATTGTTCGTCGTATATGTCACATTTTTTTGTATTTGTACGCATGTCGGATCTAGGAGTCATGTCAAATGACGAGAACATTGAAATAGCACTGAACTGAACCAATCATAGGAAAACTTTTAGGTTTCTAGAGACTTCGACCAGGCCAGA
>JASANE010016530.1:0-122761 GCA_030248225.1 Trileptium ribeirensis | reverse complement strand
GGTTAATATTTTTAGAAAAGTCATGGTCTCTCCGTTTTTTCTTTTACTATTTTACTCAATGTCAAAACTAAAAGTGACACGCCAACGGTGCTAACCAGTTTCCACCATTTGTTTATTTTTTATATCTTGTATTGGTTAATATTTTTTAGCAAAGTCATGGTCTCTTAGTTTTTTCTTTTACTATTTTACTCAATGTGAAAACTAAAGTGACACGCCAACGGTGCTAACCAGTTTCCACCATTTGTTTATTTTTTATATCTTGTATCGGTTAATATTTTTAGAAAAGTCATGGTGTCTCAGTTTTTTCTTTTACTATTTTACTCAATGTCAAAACTAAAAGTGACACGCCAACGGTGCTAACCAGTTTCCACCATTTGTTTATTTTTTATATCTTGTATTGGTTAATATTTTTTAGAAAAGTCATGGTCTCTCAGTTTTTTCTTTTACTATTTTACTCAATGTCAAAACTAAAAGTGACACGCCAACGGTGCTAACCAGTTTCCATCATTTGTTTATTTTTTATATCTTGTATTGGTTAATATTTTTTAGAAAAGTCATGGTCTCTCAGTTTTTTCTTTTACTATTTTACTCAATGTCAAAACTAAAAGTGACACGCCAACGGTGCTAACCAGTTTCCACCATTTGTTTATTTTTTATATCTTATATCGGTTAATATCTTTTAGCAAAGTCATGGTGTCTCAGTTTTTTCTTTTACTATTTTACTCAATGTCAAAACTAAAAGTGACACGCCAACGGTGCTAACCAGTTTCCACCATTTGTTTATTTTTTATATCTTGTATTGGTTAATATTTTTTAGAAAAGTCATGGTCTCTCAGTTTTTTCTTTTACTATTTTACTCAATGTCAAAACTAAAAGTGACACGCCAACGGTGCTAACCAGTTTCCACCATTTGTTTATTTTTTATATCTTATATCGGTTAATATTTTTTAGCAAAGTCATGGTCTCCTTTTGTGGGGTGTTTTTGTTTTTTTTTTCTTCGTTTTTTTGTTTTCAGTTTTTTCTTTTACTATTTTACTCAATGTCAAAACTAAAAGTGACACGCCAACGGTGCTAACCAGTTTCCACCATTTGTTTATTTTTTATATCTTATATCGGTTAATATTTTTTAGCAAAGTCATGGTCTCTCAGTTTTTTCTTTTACTATTTTACTCAATGTCAAAACTAAAAGTGACACGCCAACGGTGCTAACCAGTTTCCACCATTTGTTTATTTTTTATATCTTGTATTGGTTAATATTTTTTAGAAAAGTCATGGTCTCTCAGTTTTTTCTTTTACTATTTTACTCAATGTCAAAACTAAAAGTGACACGCCAACGGTGCTAACCAGTTTCCACCATTTGTTTATTTTTTATATCTTGTATTGGTTAATATTTTTTAGAAAAGTCATGGTCTCTCAGTTTTTTCTTTTACTATTTTACTCAATGTCAAAACTAAAAGTGACACGCCAACGGTGCTAACCAGTTTCCACCATTTGTTTATTTTTTATATCTTATATCGGTTAATATTTTTTAGCAAAGTATTATTGTTGTTTGTTTTTTTTTGTTCTACTTAGTGTAAAGTCAAAAAAGAGAGAGAGCCGACGGTGGTGATAAGTAGTTTCCACTAGTTGTTTTTTTATATCTTATATCGGTAATATTTTTAGCAAAGTCATAGTCTCTCAGTTTTTTCTTTTACTATTTTGCTCAAAGTCAAAACCAAAAGTGACACGCCAACGGTGCTAACCGGTTTCCACCATTTGTTTATTTTTTATATCTTGTATCGGTTAATATCGTTTAGCAAAGTCATGGTCTCTCAGTTTTTTCTTTTACTATTTTACACAATGTCAAAACTAAAAGTGACACGCCAACGGTGCTAACCAGTTTCCACCATTTGTTTATTTTTTATATCTTGTATCGCTTAATATTGTTTAGCAAAGTCATGGTCTCTCAGTTTTTTCTTTTACTATTTTACTCAATGTCAAAACTAAAAGTGACACCCCAACGGTGCTAACCAGTTTCCACCATTTGTTTATTTTTTATATCTTGTATCGGTTAATATTTTAGCAAAGTCATGGTCTCTCAGTTTTTCTTTTACTATTTTACTCAATGTCAAAGCTAAAAGTGACACGCCAACTGTGCTAACCAGTTTCCACCATTTGTTTATTTTTTATATCTTGTATCGGTTAATATTGTTTAGCAAAGTCATGGTCTCTCAGTTTTTTCTTTTACTATTTTACTCAATGTCAAAACTAAAAGTGACACGCCAACGGTGCTAACCAGTTTCCACCATTTGTTTATTTTTTATATCTTATATCGGTTAATATTTTTAGCAAAGTCATGGTCTCTCAGTTTTTTCTTTTACTATTTTACTCAATGTCAAAACTAAAAGTGACACGCCAACGGTGCTAACCAGTTTCCACCATTTGTTTATTTTTTATATCTTGTATTGGTTAATATTTTTTAGAAAAGTCATGGTCTCTCAGTTTTTTCTTTTACTATTTTACTCAATGTCAAAACTAAAAGTGACACGCCAACGGTGCTAACCAGTTTCCACCATTTGTTTATTTTTTATATCTTATATCGGTTAATGTTTTTTAGCAAAGTCATGGTCTCTCAGTTTTTTCTTTTACTATTTTACTCAATGTCAAAACTAAAAGTGACACGCCAACAGTGTTAACCAGTTTCCACCATTTGTTTATTTTTTATATCTTATATCGGTTAATATTTTTTAGAAAAGTCATGGTGTCTCAGTTTTTTCTTTTACTATTTTACTCAATGTCAAAACTAAAAGTGACACGCCAACGGTGCTAACCAGTTTCCACCATCTGTTTATTTTTTATATCTTATATCGGTTAATATTTTTTAGCAAAGTCATGGTCTCTCAGTTTTTTCTTTTACTATTTTACTCAATGTCAAAACTAAAAAGTGACACGCCAACGGTGCTAACCAGTTTCCACCATTTGTTTATTTTTTATATCTTATATTGGTTAATGTTTTTTAGCAAAGTCATGGTCTCTCAGTTTTTTCTTTTACTATTTTACTCAATGTTAAAACTAAATAGTGACTACGCCAACGGTGCTAACCAGTTTCCACCAATCTGTTTATTTTTTATATCTTATATCGGTTAAATATTTCTTTAGCAAAGTCATGGTGTCTCAGTTTTTTCTTTTACTATTTTACTCAATGTCAAAACTAAAAGTGACACGCCAACGGTGCTAACCAGTTTCCACCATCTGTTTATTTTTTATATCTTATATCGGTTAATATTTTTTAGCAAAGTCATGGTCTCTCAGTTTTTTCTTTTACTATTTTACTCAATGTCAAAACTAAAAGTGACACGCCAACGGTGCTAACCAGTTTCCACCATTTGTTTATTTTTTATATCTTGTATTGGTTAATATTTTTTAGAAAAGTCATGGTCTCTCAGTTTTTTCTTTTACTATTTTACTCAATGTCAAAACTAAAAGTGACACGCCAACGGTGCTAACCAGTTTCCATCATTTGTTTATTTTTTATATCTTATATCGGTTAATATTTTTAGCAAAGTCATAGTCTCTCAGTTTTTTCTTTTACTATTTTACTCAACGTCAAAACTAAAAGTGACACGCCAACGGTGCTAACCAGTTTCCACCATTTGTTTATTTTTTTATATCTTGTATCGGTTAATGTTTTTTAACAAAGTCATGGTCTCTCAGTTTTTTCTTTTACTATTTTACTCAATGTCAAAACTAACGCCGGTGCCGTCCCTTTGTTTTTTTTAAGTGGTTAATATCTTTTAATAAGCCAACGGTCTTTCTTTTCTTCTCATGTAACGGTGCTAACCAGTTTCCACCATCTGTTTATTTTTTATATTTTATATCGGTTAATATTTTTTTAGCAAAGTCATGGTCTCTCAGTTTTTTCTTTTACTATTTTACTCAATGTCAAAACTAAAAGTGACACGCCAACGGTGCTAACCAGTTTCCACCATCTGTTTATTTTTTATATCTTATATCGGTTAATATTTTTTTAGCAAAGTCATGGTCTCTCAGTTTTTTCTTTTACTATTTTACTCAATGTCAAAACTAAAAGTGACACGCCAACGGTGCTAACCAGTTTCCACCATTTGTTTATTTTTTATATCTTATATCGGTTAATATCTTTTAGCAAAGTCATGGTGTCTCAGTTTTTTCTTTTACTATTTTACTCAATGTCAAAACAAAAAGTGACACGCCAACGGTGCTAACCAGTTTCCAATATTTGTTTATTTTTTATATATTGTATCGGTTAATATATGTTTATTACTTTAACTAAGCCTGAGGATTTGGAATTAAACTTTTGTTGTTTTTAAACAGTATTTAAATATAGCCCTATTTTGACGGTAGATAGGAATTTGCCGACCTAGGCGCTTAGTATGTTTATATAGGTATATAGCTTCCACTAAATGTCTCTAATGGGCTGTTAACAAATTTGTGGGATTCTTAATAGTAGAGCTGTCTTATCTGTTTCCTTGAAATTAAAGCCACTATAAACTGCAATATTTTAGGTATTTCATATGTTAGTTTTCTGAGAAATTTTCTGAAACTGTTGCTCTAAAATGGATCTGGTACAGAAGGTGAAGCGGTTGAAATTGAACCCGTCAAAATCTAGTTTGAATTGCGGCATCAAAAAACAGGCCTGCACCTTTATATCTTATGAGCGTAAAATGTCAAAATACAAATCGCAAGCATTTAAACCTATTACATTTAAACAAAATACTAACGCTGCTGCATATCTCGATTTTACATCGAATTTTCCTTGAAAATTTTCCTGAAAAGCTCCAGCTAGCGGCAAAAGTTAACGACGGTTTGCATTTTTAGGCTTGATCTCCTATTTTATGTCACCGATACTTGCGCTCGGTGTCTGTATCCGCACTCCCGACACTCCAATCGATACAGTCGTCACTACCGCAGTAAATTTCATAAGCATTGATATCATAGAGGTTAATTTTTATATTAACTATTGCTATATCTGAAAGCCAAAAGGGTTGTTAATTACAAAATTTTAAATGAAAAGTAAACCAAAAACGTTTAGTACATATATTTTCTTCGAAAACGGCAAACAACCGTGATAACATTTGAGCAAAATACAGTCCGTGAAGAAAGGTAGAAAGCAGGCAGCCAAACAATAGACATATGCTCGTATATGAAAACTACACGATTGGCTCACTTTCTAATTTTCCCATCTTTGGTTTAATTAAAATTCATTTCCAACATTAAACTTTACGCTCCTTGACAAGACATAGGCAATCATAAAATTGGTTTAGCATAAAATGCGTACTGTTTGCTCTATTTTGAGGAGTGATTCAAGAATTGTAGTTAAAGCCTTTGGTAACTCAAAGTATGTGGTTATAGGTCTCACCGTTCACAGACGCACTTCATTATTTGTTAGTTACTGTTATCATTATAATTACGATTTGGTTATGTCGCTTTCAGGTTATGGCAATATTGCTCCAGAAACAACGCTTGGTAGGGTGTTTTGCATGTTCTATGCAATTGTGGGTATTCCATTGTCCTACCTAGGTGTAGCGGTAGTTGGAAGACATTTCTCAGAATTTCTCCTATTTTACTACACACTTTTTCGTCAGAAAATTCGTGACCGTAACTGGGCAACTTTGCGCCGAATGTTAGGAGATGACGAAACATACGATAACTACTCGCCAAGCAAGGTTCCAATACCAATAACAATGACAATATTCCTCGGTTGGATTGTAATTGGAAGCTTTTTATTGCCACTATGGGAAGTTCACATGTCAGTTTTTGATGCAGCCTATTTTATAGTTATTAGCCTAACAACGATCGGACTAGGCGATATTTATCCGCGAAGCTTGCAGTATTTTGCAATAACTTATGTCTATTTAACCATCGGTTTAGCTATTACAACAATGTTGATCGATGCGCTTGCCGACTATCTTCGGCAGATTCAGTATCTTGGAAGAGCAACTGCGGCGCTCGATAGTTTTCGAGCCCAATCAGTGGCATTTGGCCGAAATACTATGCAGGTTGGCTATCTCATTGAGCAGGTTCTCACTCAGCTACCGTTGAATGACAATGATAAAAAAGATGCAAGGTCACATTTGGAAGAAATACTTCGTGTTGCAGTACTTGGAGTCGATGATCACGTTGTCAAACAGCGAGTAATTTTTCCATGGGACGGTGCAGTTCAACCCGAAACACTTGCTAAGATTGGATTATGTGTAGATAATTTGCGCTATATGGATGAAGAATGGTTCAATAGCTGGTCTGCGTACAATACGCTTCTATGGAAATTGTACAACGTCGACGGAAGCGGTGTATCGTTGGAAAACACTGACAGTGACGTTAACATTGCGGACACAAGTATTAAGAAAAACAGTCTGAATGCGAAACAGACGCTTTTCAACCAAAGCGATGATATTGCAAAGGTACATTACAACACTGGATTCTTCTATGCTGATGAAATTTCCGAATAATCTCGATTACGTAACATTGGGTGTATTGCCTAGATCATTATGAACATAAATATTTCGATATCACAAACCTTAATTTTTCAGACGAATACAAAAAGGCAATAGATATTTTTTAAGTTACTATCTTATGAGTCTGTATCTTCAGCGCGTAACACAAGCGACTAATTCCGCACCAATCTGTTTATAAAAGAACTTTTACAACGGTGCTACAGGTGGAGCCCTAGAAATCAGAGTTCTATATTTACCGTTGAATAAGTTACCTTGATGCCGCAGAATATTATACAGTTTCCGATGTATGTTTCATTCTTGCTTTGCTTATTAAATTTGTAGACTACTTAATTGAGCTCAGGGGGCGTCATAACATCTTCAAAAGTGGATGGGCCGGCAAAAAATTGGATGAGACCGATCATTTACATTTATTTCGTTAAAACCCCATGAATTATATGATTTTTACGTTTATCGACAAAAATGAGAGGCGCAGTCTTCCTGCCCACCCCTATTGCTAACCTCCTGACCGAGCTATAGCTGTACACTGGCCAGACTACCCAACACTCTGAAAATGACATCTATTACAACTACGTTTAGATACGCGTTTAATAAATTCAAAACTAAAGCTCACCTGGGAAGCATTTCATTGATTGTGAAAAAATAGCTAAATAAATAATATGATAAAAGCAGATGCCAAAACGAAAGTTGCCTTGAAAATTCATAACTTAAAATACAAATTAATTATTCTTCTGTTTGCTAAATTTACGATGTTTAACATATAATTCGAGTGATGATATTGAAACTCCTTTTAAAAACACTATTACTGAATGTTGTTGATTGTTTTTCCAAAAGCATTTGTTTAAGACTTTAAATGTCCATATTACAAACATAGATTTTACGTCCAAATCTGCTCATTTTCCATTTAATAACCTGCTAATGCATGGTTTCATTGATTTATATATTTTCTAGGAACCTTTGCCATGACGAAACTTTGCCTAGCGACTCTTAACTTTAATCCAGTACTGCATTTTTAGAGGAAATAAAATTAGTATCCCAGTTCCATGCCATATTTACATATGTATCCCAGTTATATATATTTCATATATGACTGCTATTCTCTGCCCAGCGGATAGCAAAAGCGTCCGTCTCAAGAACCCGACTACGATAAGCTTTGTCATAGATCATTATGTTTGCTGGACAGTTGCTTGCAACGTTACTGCCTTTTATCAGCATAATTGTTCAAAGCGGAGCAGTAGGGGTTCACTCTGTGAGCGTCGGATCCCGATGCCATATTTACGCCCTTCAGGCGGTGCTGTCTACTACGGGATGAGGGTCCGCGGAATATTGTAGGGATATTAGCAGAATTTATAGCAAAATTTCAGCCATTTAATGAAATTTTAAAAATTTAGCATAAGTTCAGCTAATTTTTTGCAATTTTAGCAATATCTATAGTAGCAATTTTAGCTGAAATTTCGGAGATTCAAATTTCCCAATTGCTTGTGACGTTGTTATATAGAACGAGTATTTCGGAAGCGAGTTGAAACGGAACAAGCATCGTCTATCAAATGGTCATTTTGTGTAATCATATTGTAACAACCTTTATGTTCAATATGTACTAAAACCTCTGTAACCCTGAACACATTGAACACCATAATAACTCGTCGACCCTCAAACTGTCGAAAACAGCTGAGAACGCACAAATTATTCCTGCTAATCTCTAGATAACCAGACATCGTATCATCCATTGTTCCGAACAACCTATACATAGAACACGCTTCATACCCTGTACACAATACATATCAAGATGCTGATTGCTCAGAACCAGACTATATTCTGGTATTGGCATTCGTGCTTACTGACCCTAAGCCCATTAAAATATCTGAAAAAGCATTAAATATTCGTGCTGCACTCTAGATAACCAAACCATATAGTCGTATTCAGCGTATTGAAAAACCGATGTATGTATATAAGTAGATCTAAAAGGGGGTTCTGCCAACCCTTCCCCTCAATTGAGAGGGAAGGTAATTAATCATCATGTTAATTAATGTTTAGTGAGGACATATATCCTTACGAATATAATTAATGCTTAGTGAAGATACATATCCTTATAAGGAAACATATCCTTATATGCATTATGCGGCGTTCACGTTATAATGTCCCCAACGTTTGGAATCTATGTACACCACACAGTGTCAGGCACACTGTTAACAACAGGGTGTCTTAGACACCCCAATGATTTTAATAATTTTTTAAAAGGTAGCTAGTTACGCGTATTACCATTTCTCGACAGTGTCAGGCACACCGTGTCTTTTGGCAGCTTTATTGACAGTGTTCGGAATTATTTGAGCAATATTCATATGGGATAGATACAAATATCGTAAATCTAGAAAAAACTACTAAGGACAGTTGACTAATAAACCGCATTAGCTACAGACGGTGTCCGTTATAGTTTATTCGCGTCAAATTGGCAGCCAAGAGTGTGTACGACACTGTAAATGAAAAATGTAGTAGCTAGGGGTGTGTGGTACACCCTCCGCACTAGATTTACAGTGTTGGTGTCACCCTGACTGTCCATACGGTAGGATCGCGACTACAGGGAGACAAAAGTTTCAAACAGCGGGGACGTTATAACGTGAATGTCGCATTATATATGTAGATATTATATACGTGAGGATATATATATTGTTAGGACATATATGTATAATGGTGGGTGTGGTTTCCATTGGGTATATATTCTTGTATATATTATATACGTAAAGATATATCTTTATAAGGATATATATTCTAGTAAGGACATTTGTGTATAATGGTGGGTGTGGTTTTGCATTGTGTATATATCCTTATATACACTATATATCCTTGTAAAGATGTCTGTTCTAAGATGAATTATATGTATTCATTATATACACAGTTTGTTATCGTATCTGAACGCATAGTAGCACTAGTATACAGTTTACATATGACCCATCTTGTGACCGTATTAGTTTGTATAGCTTTGAGAACTCTGAAATAAAATTATCAAGCAATGTTCAAAATTTGTTTGGATTTAACGAACCACATCTGAAAAATGGGGAACACAGTAGTATAAAAACCTTTGATTTATTACATAATAAATCAATTTTCATTCTCAGCTCTTTTGTGCGTACTCGTATTGTTAACGGTAAAAGCAAACCTATACTGCATGTTCTGTCCAATTCAAAAATACAGTTAACTTGGGCTTAAATTATTGTTTATTCAAAGTTCTTGAATTTGAAATTATAAACTTTGAACATGTTACATTTTTAATGATTGTAAAATGATCTTACGGACATGATTTTCATCGAAAATCCTTAAAAAAGATTATATTATTGTATTATAAAAACGATGGCTTAACCTTTATGTTTTACAACACCACGACTTCAACATGCCGTTTCACTGAAATCAGCTAAAGTTCTTAAAAAGAAAAAAGTTCTTAAAAAGAAAAAAGTTCTTAAAAGGAAGAAAGCTCTTAAAAAGTTACAGCTAAAAAAGACGCCGTAAGAATCGTAAATAAGTGCATGTGGAAATGAGAAGTTGAGCTGGTCTGGAGATCAGTACCCTACTCAAAAATCATCGTATCAAGGCAAGTGGTGGAAATTTCTTGCGAAACAACGTTGCTAAGCTATGATACGGATGATACTTTACGTTTTAAAATTTCTGAAAGTGGATATGATGTAATTGATTCATCTCAAATATTTGCGTATTTTGATTTTTTCAAGTATTACAGTCCGATGGAAAAAATAACAGATTTGAGTAAAAAGATTGCACCATGTAACATGTTCGGATATGCACTTTTCACATCTGTTGAAATGAAATTAATAAAGAACCATAACATTTAATCAAAAACATTATCCTTAGATGGTTTACGTGCTCAATATGCTGCAAATAAGTGTACAGAAACGTCATCAGTATTTGCAAGGAAGTATTTATAAACCTGATAAATACTATGCATTTGATGACTTTAATGATGGGTTCATCTATAGAAATACCTTAGTTATGGCATTTCAAAAATGTGATATTTACTTTCCTATTATAACTGATGTTAATTTAATGCTGCGATATCTGCCTCCGAAATGTAAGCTTGAGTTTGAATTTACAAGGAGCGTGCCTTCGATTATACTTCAATATAACACAGAAGATAAATACTTGGTAAGTATAAACGAATTCAAGTTACATGTATCTAAATCAAAATTATGTAAACAGGCATTATAACATCAGAATAGAAATTTAAATGCTAAATTTCCTGCTTCAAGACATAAAGTTCAAACACTTTCTGTTAACAAAGGTTTACAGAATGTAGACTGGACCATATTTAATGGAACATTACCTCGCCGAGTTTACGTCTGGGCTTTAACGCAAGCAGCATACGGTGGTGCATCTAAACTAAATTTATTTAAACTAAGTTTGCCAGATTTGGATAGTTTTACATTATTTATGAACCACGATCGTTACTCCTCTAATGTACCTTTGCCCTGCAAAGCTTCAAATGATATGAGAATGTTTTATAATACACTTTATCCACTGAATTACTGAGCAGACAATATTGGTTTCACTGAGATGGCGTTCAGAAAGAACGTAGGATATCAAATATTTTACATTGACTTAAGTAAGGATCATAGCAGCGACTACGATCTTTTTTCAAACCCAGCTGATGGACAAATTAGACTGTCTATTGATTTTCGAATGTCTTGGACAAAGCTATCATTAATTTCGCAATGGGTGAATTTAAAACGAGTTGAATATTAATGTAAGTAAAGAAGTTTTTTGGAATAAATGTTTTATAAGGGTTCCATTTACAGTAAATATACGGTTATGGATACCAAACATGCTATTGTATTGTATATTGTGCTATTTTAGTTGTTATCATAGAAACTGTATTAATATTACTAAATTGTTCGAATCAAACGATCCATCACTGGACAAACGGATCAGAATACGATATTGAGTGGATTAACAGATCGTCATCAAACTACACTTTAACATTCACCTGAATCCATCTGATACCGATTGGAGTTCGTGCGATATATATTTGTTCGACGTGCTTGAACATTTGTTTAACAATTTATCGAAACAATACCAGCACGGACTGATACTGGTACGAGCTGTCGGAATTTATCGCAGATATACGTTCAGTAAATGTTATATGGATGCGCGTTTTATGAAGCATCTATCAACATACGATTTTCATCACGTATTACAACAGTGTTATATTGATACCAATATAGTCCTAACTCTATAGAATGGGTAACGCGCGCTCAGACCTGGTGGATTATGCCCGTAACCTATGTCTACAACGCGAAATTGGTTATTGGCGGTCAAAGGTGGATGAATTTTATCGTGAATGTGAAGGAACGTGTGACTTTATCGACGGGAAATCGGAATTAGACGTAAAACTTTCGTAGCTACATCAACAACGTGGAGCGGTGATCAGAGCAATGCAAATAATAACGAAGAAGATTAATGAGGGATATTCAATTGACAATGCTGTACTTTATTTTGCGTTTATTTGTCCTACTGATTTTGATTTGTATCGTAACGATATATTGTATTTGTGTAACATTTAATTGTTTATGAAATAAAATGAAACAACACAAAACCCGTGGTTGATCTGCACAGCTATCGTGGAGCGGCCCTTACGGTGATGGGGTAGTCTGGCCATATGCTGGACTAACGATTATCCTCCATGGACCATTGTAGTAACTTTGAACTACCCATATATTAGTCATAAGTTTTACGTTGATGAGTGTTTCAGCTAGATGAAAAGCAGCCACAACAAACAAAATCATGACGGTAACCAACATTAATCTTAATCCTTTCTAAATTTTTCAAAATATCTGCAAACTCTTCTAATAACACAGCTCTAAAACGAGGGAGCATCTATCACTATTACCATAACACGATCCTATATATTATAAACTAATCCGATTTTCCTGTATTGTTCATGCGTGCTTTTTATGACACATGCCTAAAATATTACTATATACCCGTAAATGTAGTCCTGTGTACTATGTAATTTATTGTAAATGTAGTCCTGTGTACTATGTAATTTATTTCAAACATACATCTATGTATGGCAAAACATGTCCTCATTTGCATTAAACTATATGTATCCTCATAGCATAGAATTAATGATACATTTACTATTCCCAGACTTTATATTTCTGAAATTATTCATTGGTATGAAAATCACGCAATGATCCAAAAATATTTACATATGTCACATCACTATTTTAAGGACGTACATTTTTGCAAGGATATACATTCATCGACTTATAGCCAAACAAAATTTCTGAACTACTTTAAATAATATGGTATGATTTAATATATGGTATGATTTAATAAAATTAGTACGATTTAATTAATCATCAGTTATCATTGGTAAGACGTATAGATAAAATAGTATAGTATAAGATAGAAATAATTCAGGATATGGCTTTATTGCTGCTGTCTTATGTCGTCGTAATAATATATACTCATAAGTTTAGTTGTTGTCTTCCACTTAATTGTTATTCAAATTTCAAACAGTTGTACCGTTTTGTTTCTATGAGTTATGAAGTAGCCGCTTTATCTGTTTTTACGATATAGTTACTTTATATATTCCTTGTCCTCTGTTTACGATAAAGTTATGTAAATCACTGATTCCTAGTATAGTATAAACTTAATGAATTGGTTGTTTTTACTATTTTAATTTCGTTAAGCAGGCGTTATCGCGTCTTTCGGCAATAGTTGTTTTGATTTGAACCTTTATAATGTTTTAATTCATGCACGCCAAATCTTCAAAATGTATCTGAAATCAGCGTGCAAATGTAACAGCTATTTCGAATGATCGATGACAAATCAAAACCGATGTTATAACCCTAACATTGATACCATGATGTATAATTTTACATCAGTGCTTATAATGTCGCTGATAGCAGTAATGTTATATGTTAGTATGTCCCTCAACGAGTAAATATGATGGCACATTTTGGATTTAAAGTGTGCTGTTTTTTATTTATTATCCATAGCTAACGTATGGTTAGATCTTTGCTCTTTGTTTGTAAGTCTATCAATTTCGATGTAGCACGCAAATGACAGCACTGTAAGCACATGCAAACTGCTATTTACCTCAACCTATGAACTTATTGCTGGCAACCGTTAGGTCTCGTTACAATACGTTTGTATTAACGCAGTAGCTGTTCATGTAAATCACGGCAGCAAAAAGATGGCTTTGTTTAAATTACCCATTTTGGTGGCTTCACTAATTTCCACACTTGCTTTAATTGCATAGTCAGGTGGTTCGCTTCCAAACTGCCGTGTTTTGTTATATAATTCTTTTTTGAAATTTCACCGACACTTTACGTGCTCAATTAATTTCGTTTCCACGTCTAGCCAAAGATTCGGGACAGGATATGAAGCTCAACTGCTGATAGCACTTAGAAGCAGAGTTAAGCATATTTAATGGTTCAAATTAACTCAAACTGAATTAAAATTAAAATTCGCTATCATTGCTCAAAACGTAACCATTATTATTGTTATCTTCAAAAAGTTCTGTCAGTTAACAAAATATTTAAGACAAAAGGTGTGGCAGTAGGGGGAGATGCACAAATTATCAAAAATTTTAGGACTTTCCTATACACCGAAACATGATCCAATGGTGATTACACCGTCATCAAATGTCATCCTACGGTAACGCCACAATCGGTTTTGCGACGTGTTTACGCGAGAATTTGATTTCGCTTACCTTCTAAAGTTGATACATACCCACAATTAAAGAATCTCAATCACCTCCTTAAAATATTAATATATATTTACCGCTTGTATATTTAATGTGAAAGTAAATTCATGTGACACGCAGCGAACATCCTATTTAATAATGACCGACATCAAATGCAAAATCCTACTTACCGAAAAATGGCAATCTTTTCATAGAATGAAACCTACAAAATGAAAAGCAATATTGCAGATAAGCGTGTTCAATAATTGTTTTCCGTTATATTTCCATTGAAAAACAACTTTTATTTAATTGCCAAAATAGAATGGTAGATGGACGCGTTTTCTTTGCTCTTGCATAAATGTGGTTTAGACTTCTACCATCCTAAGATAGTCTCGTTTTAGTCAAAAGTATAATTAAAAGTTAACGGTTAAAGGTATAAATTTAAGTTATAAGGTTGATGTGTTACTTTTAGTGTTACGATATCAGATTCATGTTTTGGACAAAAAAATTGAAACATTAAGTTTTAATATATCATATAATTGATAAAGGCCATTTACGTGTAATGAAAACATTGTTTGTCCCAATAGAATAATCCGTATTGCTTTCGGACAAATTTTGGAACAATTTAGAATGGATCGGTCTTTTGAAAGCGGTCGTTTAGATATAGGCCTAAAACAACGTATTACTTCATCACTGGAAAAAGGAGTATTATACAAAAATCCGAACGGTGGTTATGTCGTGATCAAAGCTTTTTCTGATATTACTGTAGTAACGCGAGATAATAAGAGTTGATATATTATTTGTTTGCCAATGAATCATAGTCTAAAAGAAGTAATGTTTTATCAAATTCTTTAAAATGAAAAGCACCCAACAGCTTTTATTATAAATAATGGACTTCGTGCAATTTGCTAGTGTCCTCAGTAATTTTAGTGGCTATAAGAATGAACTGTGGTCTTTGTAATAAACTTATTCACACAACCAGCGAATTTTGTCAACATTTGAAAATTAGGCATGGTCTTAATAGAGTTAAATATATATACCTACTGTCGTAACTGAACGTAACAGCAAGCTGGCGGATGACGTAGTAGCATAAATACTGAACATGAGAAGAAATAGTTGTAATGATTGCAGATATGACGACAATCGTGTGGGACGTCATCGAAAAACAGCAAGTCTTTCGATGGCTGTCAATTTACACTAGAGGAGGTTGAGGAGGCATGTGTTGCAATGGGTGTTGAACATATTGGTGCACGGTTATGCGCCGTTCACAGAATAATGCGTACAGCAGCGACTGGAAAATTTGTGTTACAAACGATGCGTCGTCCGTACCTTGTTACAAACGATCGATCGTCCGTATATCAGGTTATAGACGACAAGGCGTCTATAAATTTGGTTATAGACAATTCGTCATCTATAACAAATATTACAAACAACGAACTGTTTGTAATATTTGTTGCGGACGATCTTTCGTTTATAACAAATGTTATAAACGACCGATCGTCCATATCAAAGATTACAAGCGACAAGGTGGTTGTAACATTTGTTTACGTGCAGTGTTGGCATAATCATATTTTCACACTCAAGACTGTCCAGATTGTTCTTTTCAATAATTTATGATCATAGATTTCAAATAGCCAAACTATTAACATTCATTGCGCAAAGTTGAGCTAATTCGGTTTGCAGGTTGTGTTGTTTGTACACACTGCTATATAAAGACTAGTTGATTTTGGCTATGTCCGCATGATATCGCTTCTATATTACTCTGATAAACAAAGAAATAGATGAAGATACTTTGTATATCCAAAAGAGGCATGAACTGTCAATTCCATCAAATTACATTAGACATGCCAAAGTCATCAATTAAAACAAAAATTTTACCTGAACTTTTTTACACTGGATACCTCACCGTACTAGTTGAGTTTCCAATCTTTCCAAACATACATTTTGTGAGAGCTAATCAATTTTGCACAATTTTAAATTTTATTACCTAATCTCTCTCAAAAATAGAACGTCCATTAACTGATAATTTTGAAACGCAATGTGGTGAGTTTGCTCTCTGCAATAGCAGATATGTCTAGGACCATTATCTACACAGAGTAGCAAATACTTTTCTGCCAGTTTTTATGTTCTCGTTGTATATAATAATACACAATTTCTACTCTTGCGGTAGTTATTCTGCTTCTAAGTGTGGTAGACTGAAATGCGTCATTTGAGTTGCTTCGGCTTGTCACCCATACCATAGGCATCTGCTTTCTGCAGTAGGTTTTGAACGCTTGCGACAATACAGTCGATCAAATATATTCCCTTGAAATTAGCTGTATCAAATCAAAAGACAGCGTTCATTTTTAAATTTCGATGGTGAAGAAGCTATTGCTATACAGGCAAATCATTTGCTTTATATCACTAGGTTGAGTCTCAGAGTATCTGATTACATTCAGTTGTTTTCTGACAACAACATATTGCATTGCAGTTAACAAAATTTTACATACATTAACCCTTTAATACCAGCTACATGTTTTTGTTTAAAGAAAATTAATTCTAGCGGCTTAGTGGCGCCATTAATCGCTAAAACTTTGCACTATTAGATAAAATGGGTAATATCAGCTCATACTTGCGTTTCTGAGATTACTGCCATTTGGCAGAGATGGGCATTCCCAACACGGTAATATTGAAATTCCGATCTCAAAGTAAACATGTTTATTGTTGAAAGAAACCACAAAAAATGAAGCTTCACTGCGTGATAAACTAGTTCGCCATGCTTTGACAACAGATTACGTATTATCTTATTATTTTTACCTCCAACTTGACGAAATTTCAAAGCAAAATATTCTATGACTCAACAATTTTAGTTCTTAGCGCTATATCCGTACAGTACACTAAAGCCTAATCAGTGATGAGTGAACTTTTATTTCTCAAATGTTCAATTTCTGAAAGATTTATTATATAAAACTATGTTTTCAAAAAGTATACATATTTTCCAGGCTAGCTGTTTATATTTTCGAGAGAAACAAAACACAGGGACGATAATGCCTTAGCATCAACATACGATGAGCTATTTTACAAATATATCAAATCAAAATACTATGTTACGGTTACAAAACGAATTACAAATAAGCTATTCTTGGTGATGAAAGTGATATAAACAGTTCTTGTTCTTTTCAAGACAGCGCGGCACCGCACTTGCAACATTTCCATCGCGACTGGCCCTTGCAAATTTCATATTGATAGTTGTAATGTCCGTCGGCACGCACAGCATAGTGTCCCACATCGTCAAACCTGATCTCTCCTTGAATCCGTCCCACTGTTATTGGAGCCTTCAGCCGACGCTTCGGAGCAGGGCCGGGAGGGGCTGTGCTACTGCTCGGACGTCCGCGACCCTTTGTTGCTGATTTGTTATATTTCATAAGAGATTCTGCTACGGCCAAGTAGAAATCGACTAAACTAAGTTTTTCTCTCGTCGGAACGTCGAGTTGAAGACAGTGGAGCTTATACAATTGCCAGGCATTCGATAAAGCACTTTGAAACACCCAGAAAATAATGCGCATGTAGAAGCGGCGGCTTTTGTGTTCTAGTCGATACAAATTGTTCATCATTCCAAGTAAATCTACCCCGCCCATATGTGTGTTATACGACAATACCGTTTGCGGGCACGGTATATTCTGATAACCACTGGGAACTTCTGGATCGTTTGAGCGAATCCAACGCCTGACAGATCCTTGCGGTTCGAGCCCAGCGTAAGATGTGATAAGGTCAATTGGCTTCTTATCCAATCACCGAACAATCATTATCCCAGAATTACAATCAACTTTATAATCGTACGAGCCTCGACCTTCTTTTTTCAAAGTTTTTTCGTCAGCTAAAGGACATCGCTGCGTTCTGTTAGCCCGAATTGTCCCGACATAAAATTGCCCTACTGACAAGAGCAGTTTCACTAGGGCAATTGAACTGAAGTAGTTATCAGCGTATATCTGGAATGGTTGACTCTGTGGCAGTGTTGAGCACAGTTGTAATACCACGTCTCCCCCGTGACCCAGCTCAGATCGAGCACCGACTTTTGATCCGGTATAAACAAAAAAATCATGCAGAATACCATCAGTTCCGCATCGACAATACACTTTAAATCCCCATTTGTGCGGCTTCGCGAGACAGTATTGTTTCATACGGTGACGCCCTTTGAAAGGTATAACAGCTTCATCGATACTCTGGAATTCTCCATTCTCAATTTTGCGACAATTACTCCTAAAATGGTTTAAAAGCGCTCGCACTTTGAACAGTGGATCGTATTCTGGGTGATTTCCTGGCTTTATGTCACTGTTATCAGCGACATGCAGAAATCGCTTAAGTTCTTCGAACCGATTTCTACTCATTACGTCAGAAATAATTCCAAATCGCATGCCTGGCCGCCAATACAATCTGTAATTCGGCATTTTGACGATGCACATATAAATGAGTATACCAAAGAACCTATCCATATCTTCTTTAGTTGAGTTTACGCTTTTGCCAGTCTTTTGCACTGAATATTTGTTAGTTTCGTTTGATAAATGTTTGAAATTTTCATCGCTGAGGAGTAAGGGAAAATGATGAATAGACTCAAATTGACTGCTGAAGACTAAAACTGGAAGTAAGCATCGAGGCAGCCATTCTAAACTCTCTGTGGTGCCACCGCGTTATGCATTTTGCTACTGCTGATGATGAGTCCGATGGTACAGAAGTACTGGAAGCACCTCTGATTCCAAGATTTTCTATATCGCTGCTTCCCGTTCTGTTGGCAATGCCGTCGCCACCACTGTCATTTTCATGATTTCTGCCCTGAGCGTCGTTGTTAATTTCTCTCACATGACTATCATCACGTTCGTTATCCCTGAAATTTGTAATATCCAAATTAGGGTCAAATTTCGTGTCGGAATCGTCACTCTCCTCCAAACCTTGTCCGCAACGTTCTTCATCGTCATTATCATCGGAGTCATTTTCAGCCACAGATCCAATCCCAGAATGTAGCAATACAACATCAATCTGAGGTTTTTGACTTGCGCGCGTCAGCTCACGATAGCGAACGTCAATTTGGCCTTCCGTAAATCATGTATATATAATATAATTTTACTTTTAGAATTATTTTATATTGTTCCTAGAAGAATAAATAAATCTTATTTTATTATGAATTGTAAAAATGAAAACATTAGATATACCCAGCGATCGGCGAGATCCGAACTACCCTTAGACTGCATTTTCTGTAACGTAGTACAAAAGAACTTCTATAATTATATGCACAAAGTTTAAAGATTGATTTATGGGCCTAGACGATAAAAACGTGGAGCTGCAATTTTTGTCACAACTAGATGACACTACAAAGCGCGTAAGTTTCGAAGAAGTTCGCATACCAAGGCCCCATGGAGTTCGAAGCACACAATAACAACATGGTACCAAGTCTTTTAAATAGCATGGTAACATACAGGAACCATTTACTATGTTCCGCAAATATTATATACCTTTAGTAGATGTAAATGAGCATTTATAAGCTTTTTGAACCAATAACTAACTCTTAAATTTTATGAACAGACACATAGAAAATACTTTTCGTATAGGCAATATATTGCAATTTTTGTACATTAGGTTCCCAAGTCTGCCAATTGGCACAGCAACTTTAACGAGTCCTGAGCCGATCCCGGAAATTTTTTTGAACAATTAAGATATATAGCAATAAGCATTAATAAGCACTTTATGTGCAGGTATTTTTTTCGTTGGCAAACAACAACACTGAGCCGACTTAGAAAACTATAAAAAATCGAAGCAAATTCCCTCAAAACACTTGTTAGATTAACCTAGCTAAACTGAAAGCCTGTAAAGTAGCTATGTTGTTAGAAGTTTTATTCAACACATAAACAATGCCAATTGGCAGTGTTGGGCAGCAGGCTTTCTCAAGGTTATCGTTGTATTACAGTAAACCAACAAAGTTACGCTTGCCAATTGGCAGAGTTGGGCCCTAAAGGGTTAAAGGACAACCAAATATAAGGACAAGCTACATTGGTAAACACAAGTTTCTCTATAGGTTGGCACCGCAGTAGACGTTGAAGTTGCCAAAAAGATATAAATGCCAAGAATTGCCAAAAGAACTTTGATTAATGAGTGCTCATTTCTGCACAAAATTAGATGACTTAAAAGCACAATATTTTTATTAAAATGGTTTATTAAGAATACGATTGTATTTGAATGGTCATAATTTCGATTCTAGTGCCGCCAATAAATTTTGGTCAACTATATTTAAATGAGCTACTAAACGAAAGCACGACGACGACCATTTCGTATTATTGATCACCTGACCGCATTGTTCTGTTCATTTGTTAACTGTTTGTGCTCTCTTTCGACGTCTGATTAATTTTGGTTATGAGCACTAAACTTCTTGGAAAAATAGCATATCTATCACTGCTTAACGACATATTAGAGCGCGAACCATCTTACGGCAATATGAGTCACATGCGGATATTTCATTTGCATTCCGATGTTGAATTTTTTTCTAAGTATGGACTTACAGGTTTTTACACTCGACCATAAATGTTATAAACGACCGATAGTTTGTAACAAATATTACAAACACATCGTAGTTTATAATATTTGTTATGGACAATCGATCGTCTATAACTTCTATTATAAACAATCGATCGTCTATAAACAAATATTACAAACGCCTTGTCGTGTATAATATATATTTGTTACGGACAACGAATCGTCTGTAACCAAATTTATAGATGCCTTGTCGTCTACAACCTGATAGACGGACGATCGGTCGTTTGTAACAAGGTATGGACGACGCATCGTTTGTAAGAAATATTTTCCAGTTGCTGTACGCATTATTCTGTGAACGGCGCATTACTGTGGCATTTAGTTACCACATGACAGCACGTGCGAAAGCTTTACCCTATTAGTAATAATACATTAGACCCCAAACGTTGTTGTTAATGTGTTTTGTAGGTCAAGAGCCGTAAATATTACCGACATATACGATGTCAACTTTAGCTGTAAACAAAAAGTTTACTATTTAAGTAATCATTTCGCAGACAACAGCACTGGTAAGCATAGAAGGGAAAATAAGAGTATATTTAACGATAATTTTAAATCTATTAGTTCGA
This sequence comes from Trileptium ribeirensis, assembly GCA_030248225.1. NCBI lineage: Eukaryota > Metazoa > Nematoda > Enoplea > Enoplida > Thoracostomopsidae > Trileptium > Trileptium ribeirensis. The sequence continues at coordinate 101,471 of JASANE010016530.1, read as the reverse complement.
AGTACGATATCTAAAGGGAACGCGTACACTAACTTAAAAAGTGCGCAAAACAAAGAGAAAAGAACTGAAATGGAAAAACTATTTGATAATAGTATTGGTATTACGCGGAAGGCCTGGTTGGGAATGTTGCGATTGTGGTTGTAGAAGGACAAAGCGTTAGTACTGGACTCGTTTTGCGTAACTCTGAGGAGTTAGAACGCTACAAGCGTTGCAACAAATTACTATTGCAGCAGTACAATTAACGGTATCAAAACAACGTCTAATAACACCAAAAAATATGTATGTATTGACTGCAAACAAACATTCAGTTGCCAGCCGAATTTGAGTCGTCATCGAAACTCTCTACATAAAACGGCAGTTCATGTCTGCAGAGAATGCCGTAAATTATGTAACCGCAAGGATAACTGCAAATCTCATATGATAAGGTGCCACGACTTAAACCGACGCAAACCATTGTTGACGCTACAAGAAGTGGAAATTTCAGATGTTTCGGAGGATGGTTGTATTACCGGCAGAAACCATATGTCTGAATGTGGCAGCTTGACAAGTAAGTAAATTGTAAACAAGAATATGCTTGTAAAATTGACAAAAAGTTTCAGAGAGTCTATTGAGCTAGTCGAAACAAGGATATAATATTTTTGCTCTGGAAGCGGATTCTTAGCATTTAAAAAATTTTGCTATCTAGACTATATGTCTGATGTTTCTCGCGTTTTACCAGAAAGGAGCATGTCCACCGCTTCTGCTCCTAAATTTGACATGGGTCAAAATCGAAATATGTAAAACGTTAGGCATGCTAGATTTTACTTTTGTGGACCCTTAACCAAAAACTTAATTTTAAATACATAATTGGTTTATTTAATTTTCCGTTGACTCTTTATGTTGCATGATCAGCGATGCACTAACATGACATATTTATTTATGCACTCCACTAGTTTTGCAACTAGTACTCAGTAAACATGATACAAGAGTTATTTTCTTTCTAAAGCAACATTTTTATAGGCTTTCAAAATACACTTCAAACAAGCAGTCAGCAAACCTACCTATCCACTTTACAACTGGATCCTCCACGATGCACGCAACTTTGTGACGTCGATTTTATTTTTGTGGATCGATTAATTGATGATTATATTGCTCACTGTGCTCGAAAAAATGAACTATCTAGCTCTAAAAATGCTAGCAGCTAAGCAATGTAAGTAAAATTATATAGTGTATTTTCGTAACGTATAATTGTTCGACATGATACGTTTGTTAATACCTGGAAATGCGTAGCGACGAAACCAATATATGCATCGTATATACAGAACGCATATACATATATCAAGCACCTTTCGCTCAGTAGGGATATATCCTTACACAAGGATATATCGTTATTCTGGAGGTGGGCTATATACCAATGAAGAAAGAAAGGTAAAAGGTGTAAAGGTATAGTATAAAAGTATATGTAATATATGTGTAATATATAAAATGTATATCTAAAATATAATTGTAAAGTGTATAATAAAGTATAATAAGGTGTTATATAAGTTATATATAAATGTATATATATATATAAAAAAGAAATATTAGTTTTTGGCGAATAAAGATACTATAGTATATATATTATAGATGTATAGTTAAAGATTATATATGTAAAGGTTTTATAATAGTATTGGTATAGTGATATAGTATAATGTTGGTAAGTTTGTTTGTTGTTACTAAGGTGTATGGAGGAAGATTAGATTATTTGTTGCTAATTTTGTATTGTGTGGGGGGATAATTAATTTTGCTATTAAGTTTTAATATCTAGGAAGGTATAGAGGGTGAGGTAGTCTAGTAGTGAATAGTTGTGATAATCTGATAGTGTGTAGTAGGAGTGCTGGAATGAGTATGGTAAATATATATGTTTGGGTATTACTATATGTTAAGATATGTTAAATGAAATAATAAGGTTGTGGGTGAGGTGGGTAGGGGGGTGGAAAAGGTGAGCTAGAAGGAGTGTGGGTATAGTATAAAAATATATGTTATTTATAGGGGTGCTTATAGTGGTGTTTGTGTAATATTAATCATAGTAAAAGTTGTGTATTAAGCTGGGGTAAGGGGGGTTGGGTGAATTGAGTATAGTTATGTGTTTGGGTTCTGTTTTCTTTATGTTTTTTATTTTTTTTTAGTTTCTATTTACTTCTTTTTCTATCTCTTCTTTCTTTTATTTCTTTTTTCTTTTCTTTTTTTTTTCTTTTTTTTTTTTTTTTTTTTTTTTTTTTTTTTTTTTTTTTTTTTTTCCCCCCGTATAATGCCCGTTTTCAGATAGATGCAAGCGACGGAAATGTGTAAAGAGTGTGTTCTGTCTCACAGATGGGAGACGGGTATAAGATATATGCGTTAGAGGTGTCGTAGGATTAGTGAATATAACGACTGTTGCTATGCTAGGAGAGGAGTTATATGTGTATAGCGGTGTCTACGTATAAGACGACGTCAGAACTATAGCGAGGTGTTATATATGCTGACGACGTTATACGTATAAGACGCGTCGTACATACTAACCGGAGAGACGACGAGCGAATATAGGTTTCTGCGCTAATAGAAAGCGGAGGCGATATCATGCAGCCTATATAGAGGTCATAGGTGTATAGACAGAAGACTATAAGGTTAGGTAGCGAGCGGTGATATTAGAATAGGTATTCAATGCGGCATACGTGCATATAGTATAACGTTCTTATAAGTCTTCGTTGCTCGTCCGATAGTCAGAGCGGTGGATATGCGGCGAGGGAATATCGGGTCTTATCGTAGTTGCCAATTCTCTTCGTATTTGCGATGGTCGGTGTCGTCTGTCGTGATAATATTCTTACGAGGCGATATCACAGTTTCAATATGCTAAGGAGGGAGAGGGGTGGAGCTCGGAGGAGGGGAGCGGGGTGAGGCCAGAGTCGCCGAGTGCGATAGGTATGCTAGGATAATCTGCATAGTAGGCGCGCTCGAGGCGTTCACGGGAGACGGGGAGGCTAATGCGTAATAGATATCGGGGTCGGTGCGTATAAGCTATAAGAGTAGCTATAATAGGACGTAGCTACAAATGCACAAAATAATCGAAGAAGGATAGTTAGGAGGGAGAGTGCGGGGGGGGAAGGGGTATGAGGGGGGAGGGGTCCGGGATATAGATAGCGGTGCGAGAGTAGTATACGGGCGATAGGGGCGCCGGGTACAGCCTATCGAGAGATATATACTCGGCTAATAGACAGATAACGCTAGGTTCCGTGCTATATAGAGTAGGGAGGTATATATACGTAGTGGTACAATAAGTAGGCATAATCTAGTCGCCTAGTAGTATATATGCGCATATAGCTATCGCTAGGCAAAGATAGCGTCAGGTGTAGATCACGGTCGCGGTGGTCGCACGGCGGACGGGGGATATAATGCAGCGGCGCTCGGATATATGCGGTTCATAGGTAGAGAGGGGTGCATATAGATCTAAACCTTTAGTGCGACGAGGCCATATCATAGCGTAAGTATTCCGCTAGACGATATGCGTGTATAGTATAGCTTCTGGTGTATCTGCTATGATGCGATGAGGAGTACTAGATAGGCGGATGGTTACGAAATAGTCCCTATTAGAATACGAATTTTGTCGTGGCTCAGTGCGTGTGGATGAGTGGAGCCAGATATACTCCGATGGCTGATATAGTTCTCCGAGGATTTATAGTTTTGAATCTCTATCGGAGCATGGTCGTGTGGAGCTGTAGATGTCGCTGCGCTTTGTGCTAGTTGGCTTATTGGAGCTTGGGTGGCTCTATCTCGGTCGCTATTTTTTGGGTGTGTGTATTCTGCTGCGTTCGTTCGGCGTGTGCTGCGCGCTTTTTTCGCTAGGGTGTTCTTGGTGCGCTCTATTTTGTGGTTTTTTTGTTGTTTCTTTTCGTTTGTTTTTGGTGTCTGCTCGTTTTTCTTGTTTTTTTTTTTTGCTTTTTTGTTTTTTAGTTATGCTTGTGCGTGTTCTTGCTTTTTTCTGCTTTGTTTTTTGTTTGTTTTTTTAGTTGCTCTTTTTTTTTTTTTTTTTGTTTCTTTGTTTTTCTTGTTTTTGTATACATATAATTCATCTTAGAACATTCATGTTTACAAGGATATATAGTATTTATCTAAGGATATATACACAATGGAAACCACGCCCACTACTATACACAAATGTCCTTACTAGATTATATATCGTTATAGGGATATATCCTTACGTATATAATATGTACAAGAATATATACCCAGTGGAAACCACACGCGCCATTTATACATATACGTCCTAACAAATATATGTCCTTACGTATATAATATGTACATATATAATGCATATAAGGATATATATCCTTACAAGGATAAATATCCTCACTAAGCATTAATTATATACGTAAGGATATATCCTCACTAAACATTAATTTACATGATGATTAATTACCTTCCCCTCAATTGATGGGGAGGGGGCACAACCCCATTTTACATCTACTTATATAGACAATTCATGATGTCCTAAACGCATTACGTAGTCAAACAAATGAAAACTTGCTACATTTTGGAAATATGATTCGTCGACCGCTAAAACCTTGACGCCCCATAAAAACATGCAAATATAGCCAAGTTGGATTCTCAATAAATACATAGGCGAGGTCCCAAGTTTCAGGAGAATAGAGTATGCTTCCGGGGAGGGAGGTCATCACCAGATGGGAAATTAGCCGGTCGACGTGGCGGGATGGGGTAGGTCTGCAGGGGAATAAATTTTCGAAATTTTTTAATACTCAAAATTTTTATTAATTTTTGCCAATTTTCCGCCGAATTTGCACAGTTTCCGCAAGGTTTTGCCAATTTCCCGCAATTTTGTTAATTTCGCATTAATTTTTCTCATTTACCACCGATTTTTCGCAATTTTGCCAAATTTTCTACGCGGCTTTGGCGCGGTGGGAGTTGGAACAAGGAGTCTCAAAGAGATCAAGCTACCTCATTGAGTGAGGAGCCGGCTCCGAGGGGAACCCGAGCCTCAGGAAGATAATGCTGCCCCGTATGAGCATGAATATCTAAATAAAAAATCATCGTAGTCAGGGTACTTGATAAGCTAATGAACACTTGTTATAAGGCAAAACACGCAATAACATCTCAAAATTCGGAAAACCAATATTTCTGACATAGCATAGGGTAGACGAACCATATTCCACAGGGGTCCAGACGGTGGCCTCACAAAAAAGCAGTGTTCAGCGATGCTGTAGATGTCAATGAGCTGATTGTGCATCGTCGTTTTCTCGACATGAAGCCTGTGTCACGAAATAGGAGCTGCGAAGTACTGGTACCCGTATGTCTATATTTGCCAAGGAATCCTTAAATACCTGTTGTTTCCCATACTGACCACAAACATGAGGTCGGAGCTCTTCTCGTTCCACTAAAGAACACATCCTTGTAATTTTTGTTACCAAAATAAAAAATTTATTGATATCCATCCACGCGAAGATGCACGACTGAGATAGGAAAAAACAAATTTTCACGATTTTCCCCTGTCACCCTCAGTAAAAACCCCGCTCGCTTCATTCGCTCCATGTCAATAAGAATAATACCCATAAAACAGTTATATTTAAATTCCTGCAGTAAAATTGTTTATGTATTTGGCAAGATATGGTGCACAGAATCAGGCAAATTTATGCTTTACAACTTTTCGTGCATAACAGGGATTAGCATAATTAAACGAATGTAAAACATTGCATCTGATGTTACAAATCAAAGAAGATATAGGCCAAATGCCTTCAAACCGCCGATTTTCCTAAAATGTTATAAATTATTGTATCATATATGTAGTTAAATTATCGGAAACATGTATTATAAAAGTGTTGGTGGACATATATGGTAAAACAGATTTAGTGATTTTATGGCCAATGTTCCAGACGGTTTTGTGTACAGATAGGATAGAGCCAAGGAACTGCACGTGCTACTGCAGCGATTCATCCGCTTACGTAGGGAGCATAAATACATACCACTTTAAACGTGCCCGAGATAGCGGAAATTATAGTATGCAAAACGTTGCTTGATATACAACTATTCCCTAGGCATAACCGTCAAAACTACCTAATATTTATGCGAAACGAAAAATTGTAACAGCCCGAGTTTTTATACTGAATTATAAACATCCAAAATCAGACAAAAAAGGCTCAAATTCAACGGATAAAGGGCGATCGGATACCGGTGGAGCGTGATCTAGAGCTTGATGTATCATTTATCATTGTACTGAATAAAATAAAATACTGTATTGTATTGTATAAATGTGTTATCACGCTCCACCAGCCCGAGGTGCGCGGGGTGATTACGCACCAAAACTGAATCAAAATTCTACTGCAGGGGTATCCGATCGAGCCCAGGACTGTTGTTGCATCACGGTAAATATTGTTGTATTATTAAGCCATTGTTCATAGGGGATGCGTAGTCGGGTCGGCCGGGGACGGGGTTAAAGACTCCACGTTTCATCGCGATTTGACTCAACAGATTTTGTTACTTAGGTGCCCCAGGACCGGCCTCGGTGCGCATCCGGAAATGTTACGCATTCATAATGGTTGTATTATGAGAAAAATATGTATTGCATGGGACGCCAAGTGTCAGGATGGGTCAGGGTGTTGTACGAAACCCTTATGATAAAAATGCGTTGATGGGATTTCTAATGTTTTGGGACCTGGGAAGATCTATCCTGACATGCCGAGAAGTGAAAACCCTTATTGTATTATCATTTTATTTAATATCTGTTTTAAGGGACGTTTTGGATACGCAGGAAGAACTATAAAATTGACCTAAAGCGACAGAAGTTTTTCGCCTTAAAGGGGGTATAAGAAAATTGGAATTTTGGGGGTTTTTAGGCATTGCAAACCCAAAATGGGACATCAAATTATCATTAGGGACCTTTAAGGCTTCCAAATAACTCCTGCGGGTCTACCTCACCCCAACCCATAAATACTTATGGACCCCCGATCCCGCGTTTAAACTCTCAAACTTTAGGGCCCTAAATCACCACATCCTAAACCAAAACTCCCCGATTTTTCAAGCCCTGTACCTTAACCGGGCCCTATACTAACCATCTCACCGAAAGCCGGGCCACCTGCCCCAACGGAACTCCTTGGGATTCCTATAACTTAGTTGAGACCCAAACTTTTCCTATCGGGCACGCATTCTTCTGCCTCTAACGGGCCTCCTAGGGAAATTACATAATTTTTGGGGTTCTCATCAGTAGGCGACCAGCCAGGGCATGGATATGATCCCGCCCCCGGCCGCCTACGTCTTTCCGTTCCTGAAATATAAAAGAAAAAATACAAAAAATCTTAAACTATACACAGCGCCTAAAGCGCTTTTATATTCTATAAAGTTGTAAGCCTCGTGCCGACCAGCGCGAGGTTTCGTTGTTTACGCGGGCCGCCTGTGTGCTTGCCAAAATGACCAATATAAGTGAGCAACGATTAATGTTGTTGTCGCTGACCAAGGGGACCGAAGCTTGTTGCACTGTTATTGTCATCTTGGTTGATGTGCGTATTATATTGGCACAGCTTATGCTCAAGTTCTTTTCAGTGATTGCACTTTTTGGTTTTTGTACGTATATATGCTTTTGAGTTGGTAGGCGATTTCAAACTTCGAAGTCTGGGCACAGGCCAGCAAAATCAAAAGACCCAAACGCCGACAAAAGGGGAGTTTAAGCTAGGTATATAAGCAGGCTGCCCGATTCCCCGATCGGGACCAGTCGAGTTTTAAGTTATTAGGAATTCGCGGTTGTCGCCATTTGAGCTTTCATTTTATTAGGTTTTCGCTTTTGTTTTTGTTTAAACATACCAGGGTTGGTTTCTCGCCGTGCCTCTACGGTGGAGAGCCTTCCCTTGTGCTCGCTCCTGTTCGATCGTACTAAGGGCCGTCCTTGCGGACGTTGGGGTGTCGAAAGGATGCCCCGCGCGTCCGTAAAGGCCGGGCCCCGTCAAAATTCTTGAAGCTATCCGAAATTAATCAAAATTCTTGTTCTCGCATATCTCGACTGGTTCCCCTCTCCTCGAACGCCTTCTTTTCGTTTTCAGGTCCGAGGAGTGACCGAAATTCATTCTAAGACAATTTAAAGCGAGCAAACGTTCTTTTCTAAGCAGTGCTAGTCAAAATAGCTTTAAGGCATCGGGCAGTAAGTAAGACTTTTGTTCTAAGGTAGTTCGGGGCAAGTAAAATTTTATTCTAGGGTGATTCGGAGTGAGCAAAAGTTCTGTTCTAAGGTAATTCAAAGTAAACAAATTTCTATTCTAAGGTTTGGTGCATCAGCTTAAAGGGAAGTGATGATAATACGAGGAGTCCTGATTGAAAGCTGTTTCTAGATGAGCCCCGTTTACAATGTACAGGTGGTGAGACACGGGAGACGTGGCCGTTTGCATCCGCGGGTGACACGCGTTGTCCCCGACTGTTTGAAATCGGGCTTCAGCGTCGAATCCTCATTCGTTCGCTGTTTCTTCCGCTTCTGGTTAAATGGTGATGCAAACGACTGCAGACCCGACAGCATTTTAATAGACCCTAGTTGAGCATAGCAGGAAACAGAGACTGGAGCTGGCGTTGAGCTAAATCGTATTAACGTTTGGTGGGACGTAGGTTTTCTAACCGTGCAACTACGGGGAAAGTCTATGTCGGCACCCTCTCCCGGAGCTCTCTGGGAGCGAGTTTCTAATTGGCCGAATAGCGCGTGAACCGCTCCAGTCGCTGCCGAAACTGTACAAAATTTAGAACCTTCGGTTCCATTTTCATGCGGATCTCAATTGACAAAACGAACAAATCATCGTGATTTAATAGGCAACTCGTGATGTATAAATTCAATATGCGCCCTCCAAAAATTTGTCGAGTTCTACTTGAACGAAAGTCTTGAGGTATAGTACGTGGAAGAAATGAAATTTTGGCAAATACCTTAGGGTACCTTGCAGGGTACCCGACCCTAGTATTGTCGCACTTATCATTGAAATGTAAGTGTTGTGTATAGTGTGCAGTACGTCCCAATTGGGCGGTGTTTATAGAGTGCGCAGAATTGTGACTCAACAGTAAACGAGTTGAACTGTGTCTGATTTATTTAAGCAGTTCGGAGTTTTATATTATTTCCTGTCCTCGGTCAGAGTTGTCAAAAGTAGGTTAAACCACAACTCCTGAAAGGCTGCTAAAGCAAGGCAAAATTTTACGTTGTAGCGAATGAACCAACCGCGACCCCGCGCCCGTCTGCTCAATACTTCTAAACCCAAATTCTCAGGACCGCCCTGCCACGAACCCCTCGCAGTTGACTATTGCTCTGTGTAGCTCGCCACCTAACCTGTACGCTAGTAATCAGAGTCAAGACACTCAAGGGACTGGGGCCTCCGCCTCAGTGCCCCTGCGTTATCATAAGTAATCAAAATTTAGGGAACATACCCCGACCAGGACCTTTAGGATTTGCGCGTGCTTATAGTCTAGGATACAGGGCCAGTTGTACAACTCTCTAAGATTAGAAACGTGACGTAGCGCATAGGGATCCCTTAGGGCCAGAACTGGTCCTAGTACAAATAGCCTAAGGCAACCAAAGAGTTAGTGCATATCCTTAATGCTTCATTTGGGCTAGGCTTAATGATGCTGAGGATATGTGACAGGCGGTGTCCTATCATTAGGTTTACCTATCCGTAGCTATCCAGGCCGATAAACAGGTAAGTATGCAGTGATCAATCAAGAACATTATGAAAGTTTTACAACCGATGTTGACAGTTTCAAAACATGATAGTCAGGCGCAACGTGTACGCGGCAGTAGCTCCTGTCCGCTTCCTCATGCCTGGACCGCTTATTGGTATTTGAGAGTTCAGAATGGATTATACTTGTCGCAAGTAGTTATTGTCGGGCTTGAGAGCTTATATACTTTAGTTGTATATGCAAGTCACAGAAAGGTGCGTACAACACTGTTTGGCAGGATGAGAATCATTGGCTGGTGAGCAAAACTTAACTGGGTAGGCGTAGAGGCACAAAAAGAGCACTGTCAGTCCTTCCAGTCATATTTACCTGCAGCCAAGTATGCTGTTATATTTTTGCCGTTTGACAGATTTAGGTCTGTTTGGGGTTTGTTTTTGCTCGTTTGATTCAGGTTGGGCGCGGATTTTCCGTCGTGCAGCGCGCAGGAACAGTCCGCTCGGCCGTTTTCGGGAGCAATATTTTTAAAATACACGTCATCTGAGCGAAAAATGATATAATTCCTCGAAGTTCGAAAAAGTTCTTCAACAGCAATTTTCGTAACCATACAAATTTTATGATAGACTTAGAAGTTTAGCTGCTTTATTATTAGGATTGTTTCGTATTGAATTGCGTGCAATGCCTTTAATTCCAAAGTGCGTACAGCTTCGAAGAAGGCTCAAAATGTAATTCCAAGAAAATTCGCAGAAGAGAAACAACGTAGATAAAGAGAATTCTCCTGCTATTCTCTCTGTTAACATCGATACTGCTATGAATTTAATAGCGCACAAAATGGAGACTGTATTTGAAGGTTGCCACATAAGAAAAACTTTTAACATGCTGTATTGCAATACGAGAATTTTTCTAAATTTAAACCCTCGCTGTAGCTAGATTTTCATATGATACCGCCACAATATATATGTACTTTTCGTTACCAAGTTGTTTTTACATTTCTACATTAGGCAAACGAAAAATTTACTTAGCTAGGAAATTATTATTACACTTTTCGATTAGTCATAGTTGTTGGAGGTTGCCTGGCTACAAAATGGTTTCCGGGCGCAAGCGTACCCAACCACTCCAAACTAACCCAAAACCGCATCCCAAAACTATACATCTCACTTATTCACAAATTTTATTATTATATAACCCACATCTCACCAACCTTCCAAACCCGGAAATTTATTAAATTTTATAATTAGCTAATTACATATTTTCGTTCAACGCTTATTATTACCGAACATGGTATATATATACATATATATTAAGTTTTGTTTTAGTTGGAAGGTCAGTCTTCATTTGTCTTCACCGATTTTGGTGCGCAAAGAATGCGCTGTCGACGTTATATTTTCTATTATGCTTTTTGTTTATTCTTATTGATTTCCACGCAAAGAAGTTGGTGCTTAGTATAAGGCAGTAGGGTTATTGTCAACCAATTTGGATGTCTCGGATTTTATTTATTAGATTGGAGTTCTAAAGAAGGCTCTGCTGTGGTGTAAAGTAAAGGGCTGTTACGTAAATAAGAGATTTTATCACACAAAGGTACATTAATATCAGTATTAAATAATCATAGTAATATTTCCAATATAAAACCCAGGTTCTCAGGTTTAAAGAACTAAGCCTTGGGTATATAGCGGCCTAGTCAGAAGTAGAATGAGACTTATCGGTGATAGCAACGGGGTGCGCTAAGCATGGTAGTACTAACGAATTGTGCCTTATCTGTATTCTAATTATTTTAAATAAACATTTGTACTTGCAGTTTTGGTGTTAATTAGCTGAAACCAGAGTGAGTAGAGTGGTCCCGCCGCAGCGCTTGAGAATCGCATCGCTTAGAAAGGAACAGGCACACGCACAAGGAATACAGACCACTTTGTTCCCCACCGGCATTCTACAGGCCACGACTCGGACGCCACAACTTCTGGTGACGAATCCCTTCCCCATCTAATTACCGATAGCCGTCATAAAAATAACCCTACAACCCTACCCCCATCATTCCATCTTAAAATAACAATAATAGTCGTTTCAGAGTGTTGTTGGGCATCCACTTGGCTACAGGGGGAATCCCGGGCCAAACCCGCCCCAAAACCAAAAATTCCTAAAAACCCCGGGCTTATCACCAATTTGCTTATTATATTTCTGCCTCCCCATTGTTTCCTTTTTTCCTTTTTCCCTACCGGCATTCTACAGGCCACGCGTCGGACGCCACAACTTCTGGTGACGAATCCCTTCCCCATTTAATTACCGATAGCCGTCATAAAAATAACCCTCCAACCCTACCCCCATCATTCCATCCTAATATAACAATGATAGTCGTTTCAGAGTGTTGTTGGTCATCCACTAGGCTACAGGAGGAATCCCGGGCCAAACCCGCCAAAAAACCAAAAATTCCTAAAAACCCCGGGCTTATCACCAATTTGCTTATTATATTCCTCCCTCCCCATTGTTTCCCTTTTTTCCGTTTCCTTTTGTTTTCGTCTAAATGCTAATTTGCATAATTAGCATTAATTTTCTTTAATAGCTAACACCCATGTGTTAGCTTCGTCTTTTGTTGTTTCAGTTCAGTTATGGATGACGCTTGGTAGTGTGAACGGCGAGAAAGGGAACGCTGCCCGCATTCTACTTCCTCTAAGTGCAATGAACTACATTGAGTTTTATATATTAAGGTTTTCGGCTTATCTAATGTTTGTGCATAAAAGAATTATGCGAAGGTTTTATTAATATTATTACATTATTAGTGTTTTCTTTATACTGAATAGCTTGCCTAGCTAGTTTTCTTCAACAATTTGAATGTTATATTACGATTATTCTTTTTAAGTTCCAAGATTGGCGATAAGATTTCTGGCGTTATACTAGCTGTTTTCAGTACGATATTGAATTTGCGTTTTGGAAGTGTTTCACATAAAGAACTACGCCGCTTTATTAACGATGATAGCAGTGACAAGAGTAGGGCTTAATTTCTTGGGTTATGCTTTCTAGATAAAAGAATCCTATAGTAGCTTCGGAAGTCTGGGTAAACCCCGTGGAGTTTAGTTGCTAGAAAGTTACGTGAGTACACCAAGGGCGAGTTCGTGTCGAGGGTGACCAACTTATTGGAACGACTCTTCTCTGAATACCGGTTCGGCCAGCTTTCCGGTGCCGGAGAATTGTTTCCAACTTGAGAGTAGTCGACCGCTAATAACTAGTTATAGCTCAATATAATCGTCACGTGATTAGCGTAATTCTAAGACACTAGGCTAGGGTAATTAAATAAACGTACGTACGGGGTCAGCCGTCCGGAAACCATACGTACTAACTCAAAACAGCACTAATAGAGTAGTAGAATTCATCAGTAAGCCGTCCCGATACTGTTGCTTTAAAGAACATAGCGTAAATCTAAGGAGAGGTTAAGGTAATCATAAACGTACGGGGTCAGCCGTCCAGAGACCACACGTACGAACACCACAAGGGGCAAAGTAAACATAACGCTAATCTATCAGATAACTGCCTATAATAATAGTGCGCTCAAAATAAAAGTATTGACAGTTACAATTGAGGTAAAACCTTGTCAGTAAAACTTCGTGGCGTAGTCATAAAGAATTGGCCAAAATACCAGAGTTAGTAAGGTGCATCAAAAACATAAATACTGGTGCTTATAGTGGTCTAAATCAATCGCGGTGCTAAAGGACGGTGCCTTTTTTAATTGTTGCTAACTCTGAATAAACCTTTTAATAACGGCTTTCTTTGGTGATTATCGCAATATCAGAGTGAATCGAGTTTGTCACGCAGCAGCGTTTACCGGAATATATCACTCAGTAAAGAATAGGCACGCACCGAGAAAAAAACGTCACCACTAGCTCCGCCGACATATTACTGGCCACACGTCGAACGCCACATCTTCTGGTGACGAATCTGGTCCGAATTAAATAACCGATAGCCATCATAAAAAAATATCCACGACCAACCCCTACCCCCTTCAAATTATAATAATATAACATATGTTATGTGTGTGTAGGGGATCTCCTAAGCTAAGGAGGGGGTGATAGGTTTAAAACAACCTCAATCATTATTTTTAGGCTATTTCAGATACCTAAGCCAAGCCCAGGGAGGACCTAGCTAGGCGGGTTCCTCCATTTTATGTCTTTGGGGACAATCTGACTCCCCATCCCCATTTTTTCAGTTTTTCTTCTAGAACATTCCATAAGCATAAGTCATCGGTCACTTGATGCATGCTTCCTTTGGTTGATTTCATTGATTTTGTTACTTTTTATTCTTACCGGTCTCCAGACCAAATAAGAAAGTCGTGTCTATTAGAGAAGGCGTTAACAGCTTGAGAGCCGGGAGCGTAGAGCCGATAAAAATCATCGGCTGGTTTGGTCGATGATCGAAACGTAGTTGCGTGGCTGGAATACGCAAACAAAAAACAGCAAAGACATTTATAGCTCTGGTAGTTTGTGCGAGTCGTGGAGATGTGACTTAAAGGCAGCAGTGCTAGGTGTCTGACGACCGAGTCTGGCAGTGTGTTCCACATATTGATGACACGTTCTGAGTAGAAATGACGCCAACATGGAAGCTGTGAGGTTGACGGTGGCTCCAATTCGCAACAGTTTTGACGTATTTCGATGTGTGGAGGGTTTGAACAAGCGCGAGTGATCATAATCAACAAGGCTATGAATCATTTTGTGTACCATAATAAGGTCTGCTCGCAGTCGTCTTGTATGCCAAGAGATTTGAGGCGATTCTCATAATCCAAATTACGAAGGACAGGAATCAGTTTGGTTGCGCGGCGTTGCACGCGTTCGAGCAATTGAATTTCTCTTGTGTAATGTGGACACCAGGCCGTATTGGCGTACTCTAGCTTGGAACGTACGAGTGAAAAATATAGCATTAAAAACACGGGGGCATCAGAATACCGGAATATGCGCGCGAGAAGTCGCAACGTGTTCGCCTCAGCTATAATTCGAGAGCAATGTGAAGAGTGTTTTAGATCTGAAGTAATAGTTATTCCCAGATTCCGTAAAGTATCCACGCACGTGATTAGAATGGTGTCAATGGTGTAATGATATACTGGGTTACGATTACCAAAGTGTATGCATGCAAATTTGTCGTAGTTGAACTGTACCATCCATTTCCGATCCCATTCTCCTAGTGATGTGACATCTTTCTGCATATCGTTCGTCCCTAGCCATGGCGTCGTTGCATCAATGCGGCGCAGAATCTTTGTATCGTCCGCAAACATCCATGTTGCACTACTTACAACATCAACGAGATCGTCAATGTAGAAGAGGAATAGCAGAGGCCCGAGCAATGTGCCCTGTGGGACATCCGATGTAACTGGCACCATCGGAGAGCGTTGCCGATTGACGACAACAGCTTGGGTGCGACCAGTCAAGAATGCGCAGATCCAATTTAACAGGGGTCTTCAATGATACCGTATCCATATAACTTAGCAAGAAGCCGTTAGTGCGACACCCGGTCAAATACTTTTGAGAGGTCAAGATATATAGCGTCAGTACTGTCACCTTCGTCTATAATTTGAATGACAGAATCAAGGAAATCTAACAGATGCACTTCGCATGACCGCCCAGGAATAAAATCGAATTGAACTTGTGACCAAACCTATTGTCTATGGCGTACTGCATAAGTTGGTCTTTGATAACTTTTTCCATGACTTTGCAACTTGTGGATGTCAGATTAATAGGGCGGTAATTGCTGCTGATACGTCGGCTGTCTTTCTTGTGGATCGGACTGACTAGTGCGAAAGACCAGTCTGGAATGGTCGCTGTATCTATTGATAACTGAAACTACCAGGTTAGGTAATGTGTTAACGAGGAAGAGCATTCGCGATATTGTCGTCGCCGGCGGTTCCAGTATGTTTGCAAGTGGAGATAGCCGAGCTCACAGCATCTACTGTGAAGTCACCTGTTGTCAGTCTGGCGGTAGTTCAGGCTTGAAAAGCAGGGACATCGGCGTGATCGTCGTCGAGGAACACTGTAGCAAAGTAAGTATTGAGAATAGTGGCACACTCAATCTCTGAAATAGCTACATTACCATTCGCGTCTTGGATAGGACCTATTCGGTTTTTGACGAATCTTGCGATTAGTGATGTAACTCCAAACGGATTTAGGATCAGTCTTTACATTACGAGCAAGCTTGCGTTCGTACCACCACAGGGAGTAACTGTACTTGCGGGCTACTTCTCGACTGCAATCTTGATATCTATCCCACTGAACCGCAGTCCAGCGCCTTACGAGAGCTCGGTACGCATTAGATTGTGGTCTCACTGCATCAACCAAACCGTGAGTGACCAATGGTTATTTCTTATACTGGTAGTGTTTCCGATGTGGCGAACAAAGCGGTATAGCGATCTCTACTGCACTTTTTATTGCATTCCATTATTGCATTATTTTTAGTTTTATTCTAGTTCAGTCTTGCTTTGTGATTAGCCGAATCGGTCGTGTATGTGGCAGCTTGTTTGTAGTTCATTGTAGTTCCGGGTTTTATGTTTACATGCAAAAAACTGCGTGAGGAGTCTTAGCTCAGCGACCGTGTCGCAGAAGTCCCATGCCTTTTTGATTTGGGTGTACTGTTTTGTGCTCTAAAGAATCTGTTGCTGCCGTGTAAGTGTTACTAGTATGCATGTGAAGGCAACTAAGATCACATAGCGAAACCACAAGGACCTGGTACCAACAGTCATAGTTGTATAGTGATGTCACATGAGAGTATATTGACGTGATCATACAAAAGTACGTGTGTCGGATTAAAGAATTAATCCTGTTACTCAATGGAAGGGGCATAAGGTAAACATTAGAAAATAGATAAGTCAAATTTCAGCCCGAGTCAGCCCAGTGGAGTGAGACTGAGCGAGCTTAGTAGAAATGAAGGGAAACCTCTTGAACATCCGGGTGAGTGAGCAGGGCGTGGCATAAAAACGACCAGTCTTAAGCTTTATCAATCATGCCTCGAAGATTCTTGTCAACATTCCGATCGAGTGTTGGGAACGAGCAGAAAAACTTCCAACTGGGTTGTTTGCGATTTTTACAACCTAGTTGATAATGTAACCCTCGTGCATTCCGATCCGTTGTACGTTACATAAGATGGAGGTTAATAAACAGATTAAATTTAGGGTCGTATGTTAAGGTAATTAGATAGCATTACGGACTATCTGCGGTCGCGATATTCTGTATTAATCTTATAGGAGAACTTATAAAGTAATGAATACCTTAGTCTTAAGGGTATTAGAACAAAAGAAAAAAGTTAAATTCACAGGTTATAAACAGAATAGCCGATAGCGAGCTAATATTAGAGTGGCCAAGGATAGTACAATCGAAAAGACCTGCGTGCTAATTTGTGTGCCATATATCTAACTGTTTTACTAAAATAAATATATTCATCTCGTGTCTTTGGTGCTGAGTGTCTTGTTAGCCGAGTGGTTAGTCTTAGTCACGCAGCCTCGCAAGACACAAGTCGCGCCCAAATAAAGGCGTGCCACACTCATTTTCTCACCGGCACCGCCACAAAACAGCAATAAAATAACATGATGACCAAGATGGTGTGTCACTGAAAATTTTTAATATATAATAATAATAAAATAAAAGTGATCAGAAATTTTCGAAATCCAAAATTAACCCCAAGTCCCCATTGACGGCAAAAGCCAAAATAGAAATTAGTTATACCTTATTAGGAATTAATACACCACATATTCAGGGACGCTCTACGTAAGCCCTACTCAAATTCTTAAATATATCACTTGAGAGAACACCATCTAGTACGACGGCGCACAAAGAATCCGCGACAACAATACAGAACGTTGATAAAAAGGAAGAGAGCGAAGAAGTACCACCAAACGGAAAGACTCAGAAAATAGCAACAAATCCGAGCGCAGAGGAATAACTCGAAAATACGATCAGAGAATGCGAACCGTGCAGAACAGAGAGAACAAGAACAGCAACAAGACGAAAATAGAAGAAGCTTGTATGAAATCCACACGGAAACATTCCAAGAAGAAACATATACAAACGATTGTTTGCAACGAGGAGTGATTTGGACAAATAGTCCAAGAAGCAATACAAGAATCGCAGCGAAAACAAGAAAACCAACTGCAATTCATAAAGAAACACGCAGCGCTAGCCGAATTTGAACAATTGGGTCAAAGTTGGGACCAGAACGAAAAAAGAAACGAGAATTCCGCTCGCGCAACTATGAAATTTAGAAAGTATAGAAAAAAGAAGAAATTCGAAATCAACAATCAATAGAAGGAATAGAAGAAGAGAAAAATAAAGAACACCAACAAATCGAAATGAAAAATCGAAATAGAGAACGAAGCAAGAATCAGTTTCAAGGACCGAGTTAATGTGAATACCAACAAAGTCGACAATCATGAATCGTAAATCAAAGAAAAGAGCATAATGAACCTTGAGCTTTGGTCAAGTGAATATGGTGCCGAATAAAGATGATTCAGAACAAGCGCAAGTAGCGATAACAACGGTCGGAGTTCAAGAAAGAAACAGTATAGAGCAAAGCATGGTAGAAATCTAGCAAGTACAAGAACAACAACAGCAACTACCTAGCGTGCGCAACAACGGTGAGCAACGTGAAGCGGTGGAAATAAAGAACAAGCCGATACGAATGCGATCAGAACAGCAAGCGAAACAGATCAAAGAACGAACGCGAGAGCACAAGTCTTATATGCAAAAACGAATTGCGGTGCGTTCCAAACGATGAGCACATGGTATCAAGGGCAAAGTATGGCAAACGGAGTAGCGCAAAACGGAGCATACGGATATTACGGTACACCACTGGTGCCTCAATACAGTGTGATGCCACATGTTGGGAGCAATTGGATGATCAACCGGGAATACCACTAGCAACAGCAACACCGTACGTATATCAAATCCATCAATCACAGCAAGCGACATCAACAACAAACCAGGTCAACAACGAAAGCCAACAGCATAGAAATTTAATGGCAATGATCCATCAACTGATGGAAGCCTTGATCAAAATGGCGGCCAAAGAAACGCCGCAAGTCACAAATGCAACCCAGCAGGCAATAGTTGAAACAATAATGGTTGAGATGGTGAAGATGTGCGAAACCTGAAAGTGCACAAGGGCGAGAGTAGCGTCGAGAAATTTCGCAGAGAACTCGAGAGAGTGCTGGTTCAAGACAGGATCAACGACGAGCAAGATAAACTCTGACTCCTTAAGCAAAAAAAGCGCGGAAAGACAGAAGAATACTTGGAGGTGCTACTACTAGTGAATGCTGAAGAATTAAGCAACTATGGCTAATTGGTCAAGAAACTCAGATAACGATTCGGTGCCGAAAACGCTGAAAACTCACATGAATGAACTGCAAAGTCTACGACAAACGGGAACAGTCAAAGATGTTGTAGGCAGCTTACGAGTGTATGCACCACGGTACTTAACCACGAAAGGCATACCTGAATTGTCGAAGAAGTCTTCAAGTCGGCGCTGATCATATGGTTAAAGAACGAAATCCGAAATCGATTGTACGCGATGAAAGAAGCTAGCTTCGGGACAAACGGGAACAGTCAAAGATTTTGTAGGCAGCTTACTTGTGTATGCACCACGGTACTTAACCATGAAAGGCATACCTGAATCGTCGAAGAAGTATTCAAGTCTGCGCTGATCATAGAGTTAAAGAACGAAATCTGAAATCGATTGTGCGTTATGAAAGAAGAGAGCTTCGCAGAAGCAAAAGCAGAAGCGGTGGAGAACATGGATCAACAAATGACACAGGGGTTGTAAAGTACGGGCGAACAATGATCAAGGTACAGAGAGATCCAATCGAATCGACCGACTGAAGCGGGCATAAACCGAACTACAGCGAATATGGGCCAACAAACGATGCGACACAGGCAGCAAAGGCCGCAAGTGCAATGGCGTCAGCAACGTTGGAACAATCAATCAATGCAAGCACATCAACAGCAACAAGCCGAGCCACCGTGGACGATGTCTATACTGGTAATGCCGACACAAAATGACATCAATTGTCAGCAACCGATGCAGACATCAGTCACCGATGAAAAAAGGGTACTTATCACCCGTGCTTCATAACTATCAAGACGTTTTTTCAAAATCAGATTTCGATGTCGGTATCAATGCACAGTTAAAATATCACCTCCAAACCACAGTCTAAAAGCCAGTACAACAACCATTGCGGCGTTTACCGTACGTGGATCGAAACGAAGCGTGTAAGCAGGTTCAAGAAATGCTGGATCAAGGAGTAATAATGAGATCGTACAGTCCGTGGGCTTCACTAGTTGTCGTGACCAACAAGAAGGATGGGTCAAAAAGATTCTGTGCACATTGCAGGATGCCTAACTGAATCACAAAACGCGGCAGTTTTCCGTTGCCAAGAATCGGCGAAATGTTGGATGTATTAGGCGGTGCGAAGTACTTCTCAACACTACATGTCAAATCGGGTTATTGGGAAGTACCGGTTACTGTCAACGCGGACCGCATTTCGTACGTAGCTATATATATCGCTAATACTTAAATACAAAACTTCCATACCTACGTACATAAAATTCGCTGACGTGGTGTTGGAATTCCGAGCCTACCGCAGAGTTGACAATAAGTGATATCGTTGTCTAGTAAGGCTTTGAAACTTCTAAGAACGATATTCGCAACGCATTACGCTCTTTTCGGCTGAGCCTAACCCTTTTTCGAACAAAACTTTAAAAACTCATGAGTCCGTGATTACAACGGTAACACACGGAAAGTCTTTCAGAGAAGATAACTACAAAAACTCCACAAATCGTACGCAGGAACACAGTAACTGAACTCCCCATCGAGTTAAATAGATATGACTAATATGCGTGAAAATTCTTCGCGGAATAAACTAAAATTCAAATAACAATATTACTGGTAATGTTAACATAAATTATCACTAAATATTAACGAAAATAATTGCTATTTATTCGGTATTTACTAATTATTATAAATCCTGAAATTTTGGGCAGTCAAGGTAAAATAGAGTAGATTCTGGAATTTCATGCTCACTGACATATTTTTTCAGATATTACCTGCCTCATCACTGATTGTCTGCCTAACAGTTGCATTATTCTTCTTTGAAATTCAAAATATACACAAAACATAAATCATTTACACACAATCCTTAACATTATCATCGTGTCGGGGCACACACATAATTATAACGTTCCTACGTTCTTTGTGCAACTATACTCTTCTTGGTGGGGGCATAATGGTCTGGGATAGTATATAGCATATAAAGCATCGTGTGCGTGAATTATAGGGCAAACCGTTCCTCTGCTGGCAAGAAGTGCATTTTCTTATTAATCATAATTTCAATATATATAATAGCCTAATTCTAGTTAGCTTTGGAGTAGTATTTGGTATGTGTTGTGTAGTTGTGCTTAGTTATTCCTTAATAGTACTGTTTAATTTTAATAATAATAGTCATTCCCTACTACTTTTATTTAGTAATACTCAGTATTTCTTAATTTATTAACCCAAACTTCTTTAAAATTCCAAAGATTTAAAATGCTAAAATTTTCCCCTATTAAAATCTTTAAAATTCCATACCTTTTTAACTCATTTGCAAAATTCCAACTAAAATTCAAAATTCCTTACTTAAAACTCATTCTTATTCAGATCTCTTTAAAATTATCTTTTTCCTTAAAGTTTACTTAAATTATACCTATCCGCCTTTCCCACTTTCAAACTTCAAAATACCCTTCAACTTTAAAAATTACCTTTTTTAGTCTATTTGAATTTGAAGTTGGAGATCGAGTCAAGGAGAGACGTACACCGCTTTTAGTTCACGTTAGATAGGTTCTGTAGGACCTATCTACTGGGATTGTGAGTACTCGAACCGGTGCATTAACAATATCCAAGCATCACCACACCCGTACTCGCGCAATTCGTATTTGAACTGAATAATGGCGGCTATTCCGTTTATTAGTTATAGTAGTCGAGGTCGGAACCTCGTTCACCGCACGTTAGCTTACGGATTCTCGGCTGGGCATGATTCAAAGCCCCGACTTGATTGCCACGAAGAGGTCATCGCGATTAGTTTTCTGATCGCGCGCCCTTGGAACGGTTGCCTGCTTTTGGTTGCGGTTGCTAAAGTTGTTGTAGCTCGTGGGTTAGTGGGTAGTATAGGGTGCTGTCACCTGTGTGACTGTTTATAGTCGATTATTGATGAGACGGAAAACTTAAATAAATTGTAATATTGATATGGAAAATAAGGACACGGGTTACGTGATATCATAGGTAGTCAGTCAACGAGTACAGCAGCCCATGAGGCTAATCCGGGGAAGTAGGCTTGACAGTATCGGGCAATGATATATACGTCTAATCGAAGTGTGCTTTGCTGAGGTGTCGTTACGACAAGAGCGTAAATATGTTGAGCATGAGCAAAGGTTAGTGGAGCAATGAAGAAGGGAAGCTGAGGAACGTGAAAGAAAACTGTAGGAACAAATGAAACGTGAAACAGGGGAGTTAAGTCAGTAGGTTCAAGGCAGATACGGGAATTTTAAGTAATTTCTGGAGTCGATGTTGATTTTTTCTGATCCGGCGAGGATGGATGGTTCAAGCCTTGAGTGTTCTGACGTCACAGTTGTGAATATGAAAGCCCGTCCAAAAGAATGGATTATCTCAGCTCCTCCTTATCTGTCACAATCTCGTTTTGTATCGCAGAATTAAGCAGTTCCAGTACCGTCTTCTGTAGTAGCTCAGGCGCACGCTTCTCAACCTACAAATGCACATGTTACATTGCCGCAAATAGTCGTGAAAGCGCCTCCACCGAAAGATCTCTTTAGTCCTTAGTATTGACTATTATGATGGCACCACCGATTTTTCGACGTATCAGAAGCAGTAGGAGACTGAGTTCGAATTAGCTGGTATAGACGATGTTAAAGAGAAACCTCGGAATTTGCGACGCAAGGTAAAAGATTCTGCACGTAGTTTCGTTGAACATATGATGTTAGGCACTAGTGCGCCTAAAACCTCGAAGATCTCATTCAGAAATTGTTCAAACCTTTTGATGATAGCCAAGAAAATGCGGCTAAGGTGAAGCGGTTTCAACAAATCTCCCAAAATCTTCATTTGCTGATTTTGGAGGTGAGATGTTCCTACAGTGGGTCAAACGCATAGTTCCGTTGCAGTTAGGTGCTAAAATGACGAATATTGGTTACGAAATACGTTCCAACGTAGTATGCGTCGAAATTATCGAAACAGACTTGCGGAATCAATTGTTCGAGGAGTTAAAGAACGAGCGGATAGTATGGAACGTGCTAAAAATTAGTTAGCTACTTCTAGTAATATAGAAGCGCATTCGAAGGATTGAAAAAGCAAATGGTGCAACGCCTGTTAAGTTCTGGTCACTCATCGTCTGCAACACCCTCTACGCCGTCTCGTACTGGCAACAACCGGGGTAATGAAGAACTACGTTTTGGAAATAGTAATGAAAGGTTAGCTGCTATAGGTAATCGTAATCTAAACCTTGTCTTAGTGTGTGTACTTTCTTCTCTATGAGGTACACTTAGACGATTCGTTTGCATGTAGATCGAGAAGGTGTTCGTTGTCTTCTGAGCGTCGCACCATCACGGAGAGGAGATGACCTTACCTTCGCAGGGCCACGAGAGGTGAAAGCCAAACATATATCTATATATACAGATTATAATGGCTGTAAGTTGTATACGTGGAGCCTCTGCTTAAAGGACGACGTCGAAGAGGCATTGACAACTTCATAGGGCAACGAGTTCCATAGATTGGTGGGTGAAAAAACGACACTTCACATCAAGTCGCGGATTATCAACTGTTTTTAGTATCAAATTGTGCAAATTGTGTGTAAAGGGACACATAGGCACAAAGTAAGACCAGATCTGATGTCAATTTCACCATGCGCCAACTAGTAGATTAAAATGAGATCGCTACGTATCGGCCGCCCTTGCAAAGTATGAAGTGCCAAGTACTCTATTAATTAGTAATTAATTTTTAGTACCTAATATTAACTAGTAACTACTTAATAAATATAGAGCATGTCGTCTTTAATTTGCTCGCAATTTGGTTGAAATGTATAGCTATATTATAATCTGGCTTATTCCTCGAAGAGTTTTCGCGCATATTAGTCATTAGCATAATTCAGTGGCTTGGCGTTCAAATTTACGTAGAATTTTTGGGATTTTACTGGTGAGCCTTTGAGATCGAGTAAAGGGGCTTCCGGTCCACGTATGGAAGTTCTGCAGAGCCTTACTAGGTATCTCTATGGCTTATCAACCACATTCTGGTCGTTGTGGAACTGGAACACCACGTCAGTAAATATACGTTTCTTTTGTATCAGTTTTATTAATACAGCTAATGTCATGGCTATGTGCAAAGTGCGACTAGTGTATTTAAACGTTCAGCGCACGATATCAGTGCAAGAATAATGACAGTACGTATTGTTAATTTAGCGGGGTTTTCATATTATCAGAGAATTGGCCGATCGGAGCGAGAGTTAGCTACCGCTTCCGAGTTGTTTTACCGCACTTTGTTAAAATATTCGCTCGCTTAGCGAATTATTGGATTTCGACTAAAATAGTAACTGGTTTCAACGAATTCTGTAGCATTAGTGAAATATATTGGAGCTGTAGAACAATCTAGGTAGGTAGGCATAGATCAGATTCATTTATCTCAATTTCCTCAGGTGGATCTGGATCGTTAACCTTTCATTGGGTTTTGATTTTGATTTTCGTTTTCATTTTATATGATTATATCATTTTCCATTAAGTTTTCTAATGGCTCAACTATAACTTTTGATTTCGTTTTCGAATTTAGTTTTTGTTGTGTCAGCTGTTGCTGACAGTTACCGGTTGCGGTTTGTTCGCAATCGGGCTGCTCGTTGTCTGTACTTTGTACTTGATCGTCAGCGATGTGGAAAGAAATCAAATCATAGGCCCCCGTTCCGTTCTGTTGTTGCTATTTCACTTTCTCGCGTTTCTGAAATACTATAGGTTGGTGCTTTTGTTGCGCCTTTTTACGCCTGTTGTATATATATTTTACCGCCTATATTCACTAGTTCTTTTCGCTTGGCTTTCAGTTTGGTTTCTTTTGAGATCGCCCAGGCACATCTGACCATTGATCGAAATCGTCGTATGCTATGTGCCTTTGGACGTGGATTTTTAAATCGAAACTTGAGTCTGATTTTGTATCTTGATCGACTGCGGCTATATCAGGTTCTGTTCACGGCTCAGCTTGTTGGACGTCTCGCCTTTGAACATCTCTTAGATGAGCTCGCCGATAACAGCGCAAGTGCAAACGTACAGCATACGACAAACGCAGTAAGAACAACGAGTCACAGTGAACGTTAGGTTCATTTGGACCTAAAGGTTATGAAAGAATTAATTATGTGATAAGGCTTATTTTTAGTTAACGCTTTCATGCCCGAATTAATTGGTGTATCGTACATTATTTGACAAACTCAAGTCGGCGCCAGGGATCGCACCCGGGACGTGCCGGTTAAAGCTGTGTACCCAAACCGCTGAAGGTATCTGGGAGCTGTTCTCGGTTCCTTAAGTATCCTCACAACTTAATAACAACGCACGTGGAAACGTACAGTATACGACGAACTCAGTAAGCCCAATGATTGACATTGTGCGTTAGGTCAAGTTGGACCTAATGGGCATGAAAGGATTAAACCTTTCTATCGACAGAAAATCTAAGTGGATTTGATATTTACTGAAATTTTAACGGGTACATATTATCATTTTTGGCTAAAGCGAGGAATCGATAAAATTTAATGGCCTGAAATTTGCTTCATATATCAGACGAGATGACATAAGCTATATAAAACAAGTATATATGTAAATTCTGAAATGTGCTTTTATGCTAGAATTAACGCTTAAAAATATGAAAGTAGCGAGTTAGCGAAAAGTTGCAATATCAGTAATTATTTTTTTATTATTAGTGCGCGAGTATCAGTAATTATTTTTCGACTTTGTCGGCGAAAACAACAACATGTCAATCTTTCGTCGAGGAAAAAGTTAAAAAGTTGTGCTTTGGACAACGTCTGCTTTACCACTGAAATTACTTTAAAAGTGTTGTGAGATCTCAAATAGTATGCTGCTGCTTGTTTCGATAAAATCTCGAATGAAGCTATTCGATATGGGCATCCATTAGCACCACGGATTTATCACTTGTTCAGGTGTTCATCGATGTCTTAGTTGTGTCCGATTGATTAGTACAGGCCAAATCTGGCCGTACGGGTACCAGTTTCGTCGCCTACATCTCGCGACACAACCTTCGCATCGAAATTACCGAGACCACTATACAGAATCAGCTCTTCGAAATCTACAGCTTTGTTGACATCTAGATAGGGTCGACGCGGTTTTAGGGTATTCAACAGGATCAGTGTTACAAAGCTGTTAGTGCAGTATATAGATCAAACGCAAGGCCTGTGCATGTGATCACTTAAAATGACCACTTGATGAAACCACGCTCGCTCCGTTTCACCCTCGCTTGCCAGTTACTAGTAAATAACGGAGGAATGTGGCAAGCCTCAGTCTTTCAAAATTTAAATAAACTTGGAATTGTCAATAGCGTTAATACTGCGCCGTTTTTTGGCACTTGTCACGCTGTATCTGGTTACAATTTTTGATATGTATTATTCAATTTGTATTAAATATTTTAGAAATTAGACGTGTTATATATGTTAGCCAAATTAGTTTTAAATCTGCTTTAATTTCGGGACTGAAGCAATACTATTTACATCTTGTCACGATAACAAGATTATTGATCATTTAATTATTTACTCTAACATTGCGACTCCATCTTGCGGTTGATATGGCAAAAAAGCAGTATGATCTGTTGTTCAAGTTGTTGCTCATCGGTGACAGCGGAGTTGGAAAGACGTGCATTCTGTACAGATTTTCAGATGACGCATTTAATACAACGTTTATATCAACAATAGGTAAGATATTAATTTATATTTTAAATATATTATGTATATATGTAGTTAGACCCATATTACTCGTATATGACTATGTGGGCAAAGTCGAATAAAGCAACAACCTTTTTGACATTACATATTATTGATTTAGTGTATTTTATATCAATGTGGCACTGGCGTCAGTAAAATTTTCCGGGGTTATTTTAGAGGGGGAAGGGGGGCGACCCCAGAGCTCCCCCTAGATACCGACCCCTACTTTTTCGCAAAAACTACCCCTTAAAATTTGCGTTTTTTCAAAAAATTGACCTCTTAAGGGGTCACTAGAAAATTTAAAAATGGCTGAAAAAATTGTTAAATTGTAAAAACGGTAATATTTAGATTTTAAAAACCTGTATAACGTAAGTCTGAAATACGTAACAATATATACACGCATATTGTACGCTAAACGATCAGTTATTTTGGTCACCAAACCTAAAATATGCATGTATATATAAATATTATGGCCAAAACTGAAAAAACCAGCGCCACAGAGGTATGTTGGGACACCTGAAAGAAAAAATATATTGTATTAATTTTTATAAAATTACTGACCCCTTAAGGGGTCATGACCCCTAGTTTCCGAAATGACCCCTTGCTACTGACCCCTTAGGGGTCAGTAAATTTTTCTATTTACTGACCCCTATCTGGGAGGGCCTAAAATAACCCCGATTTATTAAAGTATTTTCGGAAGCATTGGAATTCAGCTTGATAAATAGCTCTTCCTTTTACTTTTATTTCCGTTTGTTGCACTACCTTTTACCAGA
This sequence comes from Trileptium ribeirensis, assembly GCA_030248225.1. NCBI lineage: Eukaryota > Metazoa > Nematoda > Enoplea > Enoplida > Thoracostomopsidae > Trileptium > Trileptium ribeirensis. The sequence continues at coordinate 74,105 of JASANE010016530.1, read as the reverse complement.
TAAGAAATTTTTTATCGTTTAAAGCTGAGTATTCCAAAGCTTGTGCTCTAATGTTGTCTTGCATTAGGAAATGTATGCATTAAGTATTAGCTGGATTACATTTATGATTCCGTCAGTAATCACACTGTATGCTTTATAAATGAGTCGGGTCAATGTACTTAATAGCCAAAACAACAATAGTGGAGCTACTGAACTATGTGTTAAATTGAAAAATACGTAAATTTGTATTAAAACAAAGCGCAGTTCTTAAAGTTTTGGGATAGTTCAAGACAGTAACAACCTCAGTTTGACTGGAAACAAGGTATTAGATAGATTTAGACCTTGCAGAGAGTAGTAAGTGGATTGGAAAATAATACAGTTAAAGATATTAGACTCTATTGGCGCACTAATGAGTTTTGAGCAATATGACTTAAGTTAACGCTCCATATCTTCCACAAGCGGACACCTTTTTGTCCTATACTCCGATGCATAGGGTGATACTACAAAAAGTCATGTTCGGACAGGTCAAAATTTGCTTCGCCAGAGAGACAAAAATCTTAAATTTGGTTCTCGGTCCTACGAATCTACTTTATACATTTATACACCGAAGTCTTTCTGGTATATATATAAATATGTGAAAACATGGACATATAGTGACATGCCTGACTTTACGATCTAATATTTTTCGCTACTGAAGAAGTATCCTAGAGGGACAGAATGGGAGTATGTTTTCGGAGTTGCTGAATAGGCAATAGAGAAGGTAGTTGTGTTTTTATAGCATGAATCCAATGCAGCGCTGAAAATAACACTTTAAATGCTGGCTTTTCTTGAAAGATGTTATTTAAAATTTTCGAAAATTTCCGGCATTTTGTAATTTTCCACAGAATAAAGAGTTATGTTTTTGATATGTGTTGATATCGGGCGAAGGGTTGCCGTTAATATGGGTAAAAATTTGAATCTATATCATGGCTGGGGTGCATTTTTAGATTTTTTCGAATCTGACTGCAGCTGTTCGGTATATATATATGCCATGGTATATATTGATATTGTCGATACGATATTTCACAGTTTGAAAACTTATGAGGTCGTACACCCGCACTGCGGAGGTAAAAATTTTGAAAGTGTTCCTCTTTTGATATATAGGTCATTAAAGAGATTTAGAAAGCGTTTTAACTCTTCAGTATTGCTTGAGCGGATGTTTCACGTAGTTAACTTCCTCGTCTTCATGTATTAAATAAAAATACCGCATTTTGACGCATTTCAGCCTTAGTTTTACAAATATTGGGGTTACAAAACCTTCGCCCTAAATTTTCGTCTACGCCTAGAGCGTGAAAAACATTGTTCAATTAAACCCTATTTTCTGCTATATTAAACCCCGTTTTGCTTCAGCAAGCCTGTCTTCTTTTCGGTAATCTTTCGTTGGCGAAGTAGATTTTTGAGGGATATTTACAGTCACTGTATGTATGCGCTCTAGTGAGCTGTCAGTTTGGCTGTATAACACTGGCGGCCGTATGACACCTGTACCAAATCTAGGGCCATGGTACTTTTTACAGGCTTCAGAGAACTACAATTTTTTTCAAAGTGAAATCAGGTTTTGAACGGGTTCAACGAGCTAAATTTAGAACTCTAGGAAGTCGCTGAGAGCAGAGATGTCACTTTCTCCCGTTTTCCTCATCTAGATACTAGTGAAAATGTCAGAGTACAAAAAAGTGTCCGGAAAACATGTTTAATACACTTTATGCATTGAACAACACATGTTTGGTAAAGAAATTAATAAAATTTTGTGGTATATATATGTATTGTTTATTTCTTATACACTATGTTCAATTTCTGCGCTCTAGTTACATGTATTATATGCCACAGCCATCAGACTTGTTTTCACGTTTTTAATTAAACTCATACATTGGATGGAACACGTGCATATATTGTATTTTAGTAGGACATTACAATGTTTTCACATACAACTTATGTTGTCCGGTCTTCCAGCAAAAGTTACGCGATGAAAATTTCGAATGTTGTGTCCTGCAACAGAAGTTACACTCAAATTTCCCACTTATCCAGCAACAATGTATTCTAAATTATTACTTGTATTATATTTGAATTGAACGTTAATTTATGTTTTATAATTACGATTTGCGCTGAAACCACCATACGCGTTGCTATAATCCGTGAAAACTACTTGCTTTCCCCAAGCGACTGAATGTCTCAGATCTTTAGTTGCCGCATTCGTTCTCATGCTGCTGTATCAACTTGGAATCTACCCGTTGGCCAGCAGTTTCCCGACGCAAAGCGGTGGTGAAGTCGTATTCTTGCTATAATCGAGGCCTGATTGTGCAAGTGGTGTAGTCTCGTTCTTTAATTTTCGAAGGGAACAGACGGGGGACACCGGGCTGTATAACAAGTCCTGCGATATTCAGTTTAGTCATGTTATGACCGTAGGCAATTATTCACTTCACAAGTGTCTTGTATATTTTTCCTCGTGACTTTACGTGCATGATGATTATAAGTCGACATTGAGAAATATCAAATTATTGGTGCTATTTGGCGCCTATTTTAGCTAATTGACGAAATTCGTAGGGCCGTATGTTGGGGCCACAAACCAGGAATGTTATGTGATGGTTTCTTGAAGTTAAAGAGCGAAAATACCCACATGGTGAGGCACACAATTTATTGTGGAAATGTTAAAATCATAACCACCACTTTAAGGCGAATGTCGGTGAAACAGTAATAATTGTCTATGGTAAAGATCATAACGATAGTGATCTGACCAATTTCACAATATCCCTACGCTAGAAACCTTTCGTTTAAGGTAGTTGTTTGGGTGATAGGTGACGAAAGTGGATCAATTTTTTAGCAGTGTAACCTGGCCGGCGAATGCCAGTGCCGTTGCAACACTAAAAGCAGAAGTGTCGTAGCCTAAAGTCAATAATGACCAACTTCTAAATCCCCCATATAGGTCAAGAAGTTGCGGGCTTCGCGGGCCTAAAAATATTTATTATAATGACAGTGTTGCTATGGATCCTAGTGTACATGCAGGTGCTATTTTATTAGATTTGTATTTTTGTAAAGTGTGTGAAAAAAGGTTTTCATGTATTTATTTCGATTTTGCCTATTTTATCGTGTTTGTTTGTCATGACCTCGCCGAAATTTAGCAACCACTTCATTAGCATTAATTCAGGGTATAGTATCTCTGTATGTACTGTTTCTGTAACATTACGGCGTGATCACCATGTTTTCCTTTTGTCTTAAGAAGCCATTGTTTAGCTCTTTAAATACCTGAAGTTGACAGCTGCTTTTGTTTATATTTTGTGCAATATGTTTATTGATCCCGAATCGTGAATATACAGTGTTAAATTTGTGAGCATGTTTGTTTATATATATATTATAATAATATTTCGCTTGTTATATATATTATATTGGTTGCATTAATTGTTTGAATTATTGTCAAGTTGCAGCTGTATTTTTGCGATAGGTGGAGGCTGACAAAAAATATTGCAATTTGCGTAATGCAATAAATGTCATCACGCCACTAAGCAGTATTACATACCCGATCGTTACGCATATCGCGATAAAAGTTTTCTTCGCGAAATTAGATTTGTCAACTCATCTATCTCAGTCATTGTTCATTTAAGCAAGAATCCAGGATAATGATTTTGTAGAAGAGTGTGACACTCGGCCATACTCAACTTATGTATATAATTTATAATACCTAATGACCCTGTAAATTGGCTGAATTTCGAATTACCCTGTAAAAATTGTCACAGTGAGTACCATCCACCTCTGGGATGCCAGGATGAATAGCCCCAAGTTTCTTCAAGGGGTATCAACAACCGGTCGAAGGATCGGCGGTGGGGTATTGACTATTCTAAAGGTTGTTTGGAGTATCCATTACCAACGTTTTCTGCGGATTTGACTACACCCACAGAGAATCTTAGGGTATGCCATTATCACCTGAGCATGTTTGGGGGTTGCCAATGCCATCCGAAAATATTCAGGCGGGTAAACTTGGAAATGACCAGATCAAGACAAGGTAAAATATGTGAGTATGACCAAGCGCCATATTTTTCTACAAAATTTTTTATAATGCAGTCTTGGTTTAAGTGACGTAATACCAGGCAGAGGTCTGTTCTTCCTAAGTAACGGCTAGTATTCGCCAACAGTAATAAACTGTTCTTAGTAGTCGGGTGACTACGCCTACAAGCGTATTGATGTTATGTGTATTTTTTGCGAAATATCAAAGTAACATTTTTGGTTATATGTGTGTAAAAACACAGATGGAAAATGTAGATTTTAACTGTTAATGGTTTAATAAGAAGATCAACGAATCTGGCGGATATTTAATTTGGAAGATCCTGTTTAGCTTGGCTGCGGCTTAGCTTTGTGAAACAATTTACCAAAATCCATTTACAGTTAACAAAATACATTATTCTTTAGGGGCTTGGATTTTCCTCCATAAATTTGTTTTCTGTGGAATGAAGTATTATGCCAAAACTGCATATATATATGTCCAGGATCGTTTCCACGTTGCGCTGATAATGAAATGGAGCGCGGTACTAAAACGGAATAGTACATAGCCTGTCCTTACTGACCGTATGGCGCAGTAGTTACAGCACAGGTTTCACAGTTACGAGGTTTCGTGTTCGAGCACTCGTGTCCCCATAATCTTCTTGTGCAATAGACTAAGGCCACGTTGGTTCAGAGTACCCACCTGTAAAAAGTAAAATACTTACCCTGATGGTAAACAGAGTCTCCTCGTCGGAACTGGAAACAATTCACAGTGTGTGCTTCGGAAATTATGGCTGCGATTGCCCCGAAACGGTAGATCAGCACCCGCACCTTAAGTATAACTTGGGGTCCTTTAATAAACTAATATATAACCTGACCAAGATGTGTTCACACGGTTACTGTAGTGCCAAAATTAACTTCTTATATTCATTCACAGGTGGTGATAGCATATCAGGAATGCTAGATCAGTAATATTTAGGAAATATATATTTTTTCAAAGGATTTAATTAATTGTGTGCAAATTTCACAAGATACCATTATTATAGATGAAAATAATGTGTCTATTTGTGAGATATATATCTACTAGAAGGCGAGTCACCCCACATTTGCGCAGCGAGCAGTATACTGCGAGCAAGCTACCTTTATAGTTACGGATACGTTTCGCAATCATCAACTCATTTTTGCCAGCACTAAAAACCTTTATATTCACAGATTTAACAATTCACAGTATTAGATTGAAAACATAAAATCATGCATAAATCAAAGGGGGTCCCATGGCATGCAGCATCATGCCAAAAAGGTTATATTAATCAGAGATATATTCAAATGAATCACCACATCGTTTTCAGGTCCTCAAAAACTTTTATAACCGCAAATGCAACAAATTATAACATTTGGTTGAAAATCAGGGAATTATTTATGACTCATGGGTAGTCTCATTGGATACATTAGTTTTCTAAAAGTACATCGGTCACAGATAAAGTCAAATAAAAACACTTCATCGTTTTTAGCATATTCGAAAACCTTATATAATAACGTCAAATTCAACATAGGTTTTTTTTCTTTTTTTTTTTTCCTCGTGTTTTGCTTTTGGGTTTGGCGGGCGTCTCTGTTCTCTTTCTTTGGGGTCGTATAACATTACGTTGAAAATATATAATGAAATCATTCATTACTGAAGGGTGGCCATTAAATATAGTACCATCCCAAAAATCTACATCAGTCATAGACTCACTAAAAGCAATCACTTCATCGTTTTCAGCATCCTCAAACGCTTTTGCAGTCTCAAATGCAAACAAATTATAATTCTAGGTTTAAAATCACGGAATCATGCATGGCTCAAAGCTTGTCTCATGAGATACAGTGCCGTTTCAAAAAGAGTATATATATATACTTCGGACATAGATGTACTCAAACTATTTCACCGATCTCGTCATGCTTTAAAATCTTTGTAACAGCAGATGCAACAAAATTACATATATTGAAAATCCCGAAATCAAGTATAGTTCGTGGAGGGGGTCTCTGGGGGTACAGTACTATCCCAAAACAGGTAAATCGGTCAAAGATACGTTCAAATGAATCACTCCATCGTTTGCAGAATCCTCGAAAACTTTTGTAGTAACAAATGCGGCAAAATATGAAATTACATTTAAAATGAAATCATGCGTGGTTCATGTGGGGATGCTAGATGATGCAGTACCATTCCAAAAAGGGTACCCTGGTGACAGATGCGTGCAATTGAATGACTTTGTTGTTTTTAGTGACCCCGAAACCATTCATAGTGATCATATTATAACGATTATCTTAAAATATATGATATATGGGGTTAAAGTGGGTCATTTTGGGACCCTATTTTGTTTCCTTATCTCCTTTCCGCGAGTCTAACAAAAAGTGTTTGTCAACAAAATTGTAAATCTTATCCAGACAAACATAAAAGATCGTTTTTGAGATATAACTTAAAACACATTTTCCCTCGGTCATGAAAATGGAGGGGTACCCTAGTTAAACGGACCTAACCCACCCCATGGGTGGGTTGCATTGATGGAATCCATATGGAGCGACGGGACAGACTATAAGTTATTATATGCAGAAGATCACACGGAAATATCTTCATTTGTTCCTGAGCTATTTAGAAAAACCTAGCCTGACGGACACGGCAAATTTATCAGTGTGCATACTAATAAATACTTGCTCGCTTCGTTTCCTGCTCAATAATTTTTTCTTCGAATAGATTTGGCAGGGGTTGTATTTTTGAATTTAATACTAGGTGGCCGGAAATATTAAACCAAAAAATTATACACCGCCAAAGTAGGCAGACACTGCAAAAAAAGGCACGAGGCGTTCAATCGATATATTGAAATTAAATAAAAATATGTAGCTATATCGGAACCTGCAACCGGAATCGTCCATTTAAACCGGATCCGGAACCAGAACCTGGTTTTCGAAACTTATATATAATAAAACAGATAAAATAAGAAATGAAGGTATAGTGAATTTAAATTGTATTGAAAATATCTTTCATATTAGACTTGATGTATTGTGATGACATTTTTGCCTTTCTGAAACTTTAAAGAGACTGAGGATGCTAATAATGTTTATTTATTGATCAATGTGTCGGTTTTTGGGCGCCGAAAGCAAAAAATGCCTTCCAGTACACACCCTTGCGTATACTGTGTCAAATTGACTGTGCTTACAACTCATGGAGCGTGAAATAAACATTGTCGCTGTGTCTCCAATCGCCTCCTTTTAGTTTATATACGTTTGTTACATGTTCTGTAGGAAACTTGAAATTATTGGTTTATATCGTTCTGAGAGAAAATAATAGAAAGTAATTTTCTGATTAGTGGTCAGAGACACTGTTTAGGCTAGCGTTGTGCAAACAGTGCTTGTTAGTTAGATGATAATGATGATATATTTCTAATCAGAATGCTATAAATGAGACAAACCGTGATGCTATTCACACAGTTTCAATAAATACAGGTCATTGCCAAGAAGTCAGTTTTAGGCTACGTTGCAGATAACGTTACTTTACTTTAATGTAGTCTAATTTACAAAATTTACAAGCGCACTGGCTGGTGCTTGACGTATTTTATGTTAGCCAAGCTTACTCTAAGTATATATTTATAGTTAATCTGTACTCTGTTAGCGAGTTGAACGGTTTAATTCGAACATACCCCGCAGACTTCTGAATGTGTAAAATAACTGCTACACTCATCGACCTCGCTTTATTTTAACCAACTCCTGCAGGTTAGGATAAAAAATCTGTACTAAAATTATGTACCGTACTTACGTTTCACAATGCAAATAGCTGAGTTAATCTTTTCTTTTGCTTGGTTGTATTGGAACTTCATCATTGTACACACACACACACACACATATATATATATATATATATATATATATATATATATATATATATATATATATATATATATATATTACATATGTTTGGACCACAGATGAAGCAAAATGTCGAAAATGTTAAACAAAATTTTTAAACCAGAATTCCGGTTCCGGTCTGGTTTTTGCCCTTTGCCGGAACCGCAACTGGAACACGATTTTCGCCGGCACCGGAATTCCGGTTACGACCTGCCATAAACAGATTTGCATCATATTAGAACTGAAAATCGTTTTGTTATCTAAAGTTGTATAACCGATAATGTCGTTTGCAACATTTGTGTAATGAATAAAAATCTGCTTTTGGGGGTAAAATATGTTAAAAAACGAATAAACAGGGTTTTGAATTTTGACTTCGAAATATTTATGCCAACGTGTTGCTATAATGAAATATATGCTATTTTTAAACTAAAACTACTCTAAAAGTTTTAAATATTTATCCATTTCTCCGTAAACTAAGAAATATTGCGCCGATGAACACCTTTCGTGCTTTTGAGTTTCCATATGATGTATGACAAATGAAAAAATGAAAAGTGGGAAAGAGGCTAAACTGGCCCGGTAGTCCCTGTAAGCCTTAGCTAAACCACCAATATAAAAAGCATGACGTACGGAATTTAGTATAACAACACGGCCTCGGTTCTATCAACACAATAAAACTTTTTAAATTTGACCTACAACATTAATATGTTGACTGTTGAGACATACATACACCTGTTGAGACAGGTAAATATATTTGAAAGCAAGTTTGTGGGACAAAATGTCCTCACCATATACATAGTAAGCGCCAAATGTGTTTCGGACTACAGCTTCTAATAAGGATTTTATAGTACCCTTATTTTCGTGGACCCCCTTAAGCAATAGCTTTTCTTATTCCAGATATATATCGACTTCAAAAATTCATTTTTATAATTAGCTTTTACATTTTTTGTTATATATTTGCTTCTAATATTGTTTATATAACAGCTATGAAAACAAATATTAAGCTCCCACTAACTAATAAACTCAACAGCAGAATAATCCAGAAATAAAAACGTGTACGCCTCAAGAAAATTGTAACTCTGATCTGATTATGGCCGGTTTTTAGACCATAATTCAAGACATTGTCAAGATATCCTAAATCTGTCGAGTTTAAGCACTGATACAATGGGTCGAATGGAGCTTTTGTAGCGCTATAAAGTGAAAGGGCTAATATAAATAACAGCTGCATGAAAATAAGAAAAGTACAGAAAGACTACGAGCAATTTTGTAAATGATGTATTTTTGTTATTTAAGTAATCGATAACCATATCCTGTGAAATAAGGTATCGTTCGACTCCGTGGGAAATTTGTATTAACTAATATCAATATCTTGATGCGACATTCAAACGAACCAGGGCCCGCGAAGTCTGTTTTAAAATGTTTGGGGCTTCGCCACGATATATTGTCTTCTTTAGAATCCACGAACCAGCGTTTGCGTCCTCGTAGCCACAAATGTCATTTTCTTAGCGAATCATATTTCGCGACATACTCAAGCACATCCGAACCTCGCAGTAAATACATGTTCATTGAAATAAATTTTTTTATGTCGCGATGAAATCAAATGTAGCAACCCATCTCACTTAGTTGGCAACAAGTAAAGCGACCAGTCTCACGCATATTGCTTGCACGATCGATTTCGGGTATCGCAGGTACATTCTAAAAACAATTTTAGCTGATTCCAGGACTAAGCATCCCCACACAGCAATATAGGGCATCAATTGCTCTATAAAATAACTTAATATCACCCATGCAGCTACATCGGCTACAGAGTTATGGCCACTTCATGTATTTCGGGGGCCATGGAATTAAGAACTTAATTTGCCCTGATTTAGGAACATAGGTAAACAGAAACACAGAATATCATATGTGCCTATACGGAGTTTCAGTCCTTCACGAAATGAACCCAAAGTGGGAAAAACTAGAACTGATTTTCGCGCGTGCCTAAATGACACAAACAGATATTTCAAAGTTTTGTTTGAGGGCTCGCGAGAGTCGTATGGAAGTTGCAAATTAGAATTAGTGATGGATGCAGAAAAAAATCCAAGAACTGAAATCCTAGAACTTGACCACACGAAAGGCTAAAATTTTTCGTCAACTCTTAGAATTTAAAAACAATCAATGACTACTACGGATGTTAAATTATAAGCAAGATGACTCATGTAATTAATTTCGTTATTTTATTGATTTAATATGCAACAATCAATGTGAGTGAATGGCTTTATTTTCGGCAGTGTTGTATAGCAACGGAATTTGACTCGAATATTATTATGAGTAAAGCTAAATGGCTATTTGTTGAATCGCCGCGCCACGCTGTTGATGCGCTTAATTGTGCGACGACTTCGTATGATACCGGTGTAAACGATGGAGATGACGTAGCTGCACCGTACGATCGACGGAACAAAACGTCACCACATGGACGACGCCTACGTCATCGCAACAGCCTCGTTCAGCAAAACTATAAATTGCTTATGCTAGGTGATGCCGGTGTGGGTAAAACTGCTATTAAAGATTCCTATTCGACTGGTCGCCTGACGAAATTATCGTACGATCCTACTATGGGTTAGTAGCAGTGAGTGTGTTTGGTGGAAAAAGGGAAATTAGGCGTCTATTTGCAATAGTTTGTGTTTTCGACATAATTATACAGACAGTAAAATTTATCGGAATATTATAAGTTATTGTGTGGGAATTTGCTGTTGTAAGAGTTTTTGGCATTTCGCATTTTTTTAATTTTTGCCTCAAACGATTTCATAGCATTGTAGCCATTGTATATGCTTCGTTGGCTATATTTAATCTTGATCATGACATTGGTCATCATGATTACAGTGATTGTGTGATTATCAACTATGAACGATGGATATATACGTAGATAATTGTTACATCTTTAAATACTGTTTATCTATGTTCTCGGTTTCGGTTTTCATAGCGCCTAACATGGCACATGAGTATTAAATGCAATTGGAAAGGTCTTAAGCATAGTCGTTTATAAACATTCTGTTTGGCTGGTGTCTTTTAATGTAGCGAATTAAGCACCGCGTAAAAGTGTGGGGCGGGTTGCTGCAATTTTCGCATAGCTACATAAAGACTTCTTTCACCAAAGATGACTTTGCTAAGAAGAATTAAAAAAACTTGTCCTCGACAAGTCCCTAATAATAATAATATTACATATCGCGAATATCACAAGCTGAACAGTTCTATCCTACTTGAAAATACCGAGAAATAGCTGTTGAAAATGGGGAAAGCCCTGGAATTTTACGCTCACGAACGCGCGGGCACCCTGCCCTTGCCCATAGCTGATATCGAATGTTTTGTTCGGATTGCATCTTATCCGATTACGGATGCGCAATTTTAGCGGATCCTTATTGGGTGAAGCGACATGAAAAGTTCAGTCTGCATACAAACAGTATATACATGGTGTAGGATTTCGTGGTATGGGGACTAATGTAATATGACCACAAATCGGAAGAATCAGACACAATGTTGACGCGATTTTTGTTTCATTAGTCTGTAGTTTTTTAAAAGTTTAAATTAGGTTAGCTGTTCGGCCGGCGGAATCCTATTTATTATAAGCAATTATTCCAGCACCGTCGAGCTTATCATAACTCTTTCAGCCAAATCGGTCATAGAAATAAATTTTTCTTTATTGCGCAACATTGAAGCGTGTACTGTTTATCTGCGTCATATTTGATCACCGATCAGTTAGGTTTTAGCTTGTTTACTTTTCCAAGTTCACAAGCTACGATATAACCAGCAATGTTTGCTTTGATTGCACCTATTGTGTTTGTAAAGTATGATGTTTGTCTCTATTGTTTTAATATACGCTATGTCGAATTCGCATTTTGATATGCGATTGTGCATTTTGTTAACTCCACAACAGTATTAGAGTACGATTACAACGAATCTCACGTGTGCTGCCAGCAAGTGGTTATTATCTTGGTTTTAGAGCGGTTTATTTTTGTGTCTGGGTAAAGCAAGACTTGTTGGATGTCGTCAAATAATGTCACCTAATGCTCCACATATTTATTTAGGATATGCCTTGAATTTAGCAGAGTTGGTCGTCAGTAGATTTGTGTCTCGTCACCAAAGGTTTCATTTTGCTGAAATGTCCTTATATTTAATATTAACATGTTTAAATATCATGTTGGAAGGGCTCGCAATTATGGTCACGAAGTCCCAATTGACCCGATCAGGTGCATAGCGCCTGCGTGCTGCCAGCGATAAATTTTGATATCTCGGTTAATTTTTGCTCGCTTGCTGCGCAACACTGCATTATTTAGCTGATATCCTTGGAGGTGGGAGGCGTCCGTGATAAGCAGAAACACCGCATCATTATGTGATTATGCGGTTATATTTTTCTCGTTGTATTATACTCTTCTACTAACTCTTATTTTGGACTCTTGGTAATATATATTATAAATGATAAATTTATTATTGCGACGTTGGTATTGTAATTTTTTACTTCTATGATACTTGTGAACTGACCTATAGCTAAGATTAAATACGTATTATAACTTTTATTGAGAGTACATATTTTGCTATTTTCTCAACCTGATTGATGATATGGCAGCGTGATTTGCGGGGTGAGGCCAAAAATGAGGGTTTTATTAGGTTATTTTTATCTTAACTTTCTAATTTTTTTCTCTAGTTCGTCATAATTCATAGTAAAATTTTAAATGCCGATACTTTTTTGTTGTTCGATTAAGGCTCCGATTCTGGAGTTTGGGGTTTGAGGTATGACCTGATTTTATTATGGCGCCCTGGGAGGCTGATAGGTTACACTTGGGGGTTTTCGGGCATGGAAAACTCACAGCGGGTGTTAGTTTTACTCAACTTGTGCGGTATTATGTGATATCTACATATAGCATGTCGACGTATGTTATCGAGAGTACCTATGCTTCACCGCGTTCTGCAATCTCGATAGAGTTACTAGTTAAATAGAGTGCATATGAACTGAGGAAGATTGGAACATACATTACAGAACAGGTGATTAAATTTTATGTTTAGTTGTGGAATTAAGAAATAGTTTTAGGTGGTGTGGAATTGAGCAGTTTCTAAGCTCGAATATGTATTTTTTGAAGGCAACATTGATATGCCTTATTTATATCTTTTTATAATTGCTTTCTTTGTAAGTTTGGGATAGGAACGAAATGAGGAAAGTTTTGAAGTAGATTTAAAGATTTGATTTTTTCTTGAATCAAGAGCGCGTGATGATTTCTTGAGAAGAATATGATAATCTTCTAAATCACCATATAGGCACGACGCAATCCATTTCGACCTTTAACCCGCTTGGGCTTAGGGCTGTTACACCTCAATTTGAGGGTGGTTACCAACCACACCTTTGGGGTCATATTACCATGGACAACAATTTGTTCCAACCCGGTCGGTTTTCTTGGGGTCATTTGAAAAATAAAATGTTGCATTGACCATCCACAGCTTAGAGTGTATAAGGACTCCAAAAAGTAAATTAAGAACGAAAGACATTTTTATCCATGCTACAATGATCCACCCACCAAAGTGAAGGGGCTACAATATACATGGATCATGCTATGTACTACGCGTAATAGTAATTTCGAAGTGTTGCATACTCTTCTCAAATAATTATCATGTGCATTTGCTGAACGAACGCACACCTATTCATTGTACTGTGTGAGGAAAATATTGTGAGAAAATGCTAAGGATTGAGTTCATGCCAGCGCGCTTGATGGTCCAATGAACGACACTATTTTCCAATCATCAACGGAATATATAATTATATATATATCAGGGAATAACCGGAACCGGAACCAGCAACCGGAACCGTCCATTTAAACCGGATCCGGAACCGGAACTTGGTCTTCGAAATTTATATATAGTAAAACAGATGATGGAAGAAATGAAGGTATTGTGGATTCAAAATGCATTAAAAATAACTTTTAGATTAAAATTAATGTATTGCGATGGTATTATTGCCTTTCTGAAACTTTAAAGAGACCAAGGAAGCTAATAATGTTTATTTATCGATTAAATATGTCGGTTTTTGGACATTCAGAGCAAAAAATGTCTTCCACTATACACCATTGCGTTTACTGCGTCAAATTGAATGTGCTTACAAAGCTTGGAGCGTAGAATACACACTTTCGCTCTGTCTCCAGTCGCCTCCCTTCACTACACATACGTTTGTTGCATGTTCTTCTGTAGGAAACTTAAAATTATTGGTTTATATGATTCTAAGAGAAAATAATAGATAGAAGGTAATTTTCTGATCAGTGGTCAGAGACACTGTTTAGGCTAGCGTTGGACAAACAGTGCCCGTCAGTTAGGTCATAATGATGATAACTTTCTAATCAAAATGCTATAAATGAGACACATTGTGATGCTGCTCGCACAGTTTCAATAGATACAGTTCATTTCAAGAAAGCAGTTTCTAGCTGCGTTGCAGATAATGTTAGTTTACTTCAATTTAGACTGATTTACCAAGTTTACAAGCGCGCTGGCGGGTGCTTGACGCAATTTATGTTAGCCAAGCATACCCTAAGTACTTCTGCGTAAGACATACTCTGTTACCGAGTTGGACCGGTTTAATTCAAACGTATTCCACAGACTTCTGGATGTGTAAAATACTGCTAAGCATCGACCTGGCTTTGATTTAACAAACTCCTGCAGGTTATTATGAAAAATTCCTGCTCAAATTATGTGCCCTACTTACGTTTCACACGGCAAATTGGTTAGTTAATCATTTCTTTTGCTTGGTTGTATTGGAGCTTGATCATTGTATAAGATATATGTTTGGATTACAGGATGAAGCAAACACGTAGAAAATTTCAAGCAAAATTTTTAAACCGGAATTCCTGTTCCGGTATGGTTTTTGCCCTTTGCCGGAACCGCAACCGGAACACGATTTTCGCCGGAACCGGAATTCCGGTTACTCCCTGATATATATATGAAATTGGACAACAATGTACAGATAAACAGCGTTTTGGACCTGTCAACATGATTGTTGTCAAATGTAGTAAATAATTTGTTAGGATTTTTATGACTTGGCCTCACCTATGCTAATGCAGTGTTTTACAAAAACAATGGCTCAAATGGTAAAATATTCATTATACGGTTCCTTTATTACGAATATTTCAACTTTTCAGTTTGGATACAGAAATTTTAGAAGCCTGCAGATCTAACTCGTTTGCCATGTGAATGAATTATATGTTTTGGCAGTTATAGCTCATAAACGTGACTTATACAAGTGTAGCTGTAGTTAAAGCATAGTGTCATGTTCGAAGTGAGTTGAGTCCTAGTGGAGCTTCAGCTTGTTTTTGTAAAAAAATGATCTGGCCAATACGTAACCAACAAGTGATGTGTTATGCAACATTTACAGAGATGAGTGCACTCACTGTACATCGTGACCGGTATAGCCCTAACCGTTGTTACACAGTTTGCGACAATAATTATAACCATTGTTACACAGTTTGTGGCAATGGTCATAACCATTGCTATATATTTTGTGACGATAGTCATAACCATTGTTACATAGTTTGTATCAACCGGTATAACCATCTTTATACAGTTTGTAGCAGTGATCATAATCATTGCACCGAGAAAATCTATTTCAGTGAAATATATAGCGTCGATTCCGTTATATAAAAACAGGATACATTAGCAAGGAAAGGACACAAAGTACAATTCTGACCAAATTTTGAAATTGCTGATTTGCAGCTGAATATAGCTACAATTAAAACCGTAGCTCCAAAGTTGTTAATATGTAACAACTTGCAGGGAATAACCGGAGCCGAAATTTACCGGAACCGGAACCAGCAACCGGAACCGTCCATTTAAACCGGACCCGGAACCTGGTCTTCGAAATTTATATATAGTAAAACAGATGATGGAAGAAATGAAGGTATAGTGGATTTAAAATGCATTAAAAATAACTTTTACATTAAACTTAATGTATTGCGATGGTATTATTGCCTTTCTGAAACTTTAAAGAGACCAAGGAAGCTAATAATGTTTATTTATCGATTAAATATGTCGGTTTTTGGACATTCAGAGCAAAAAATGTCTTCCACTATACACCATTGCGTTTACTGCGTCAAATTGAATGTGCTTACAAAGCTTGGAGCGTAGAATACACACTTTCGCTCTGTCTCCAGTCGCCTCCCTTCACTACACATACGTTTGTTGCATGTTCTTCTGTAGGAAACTTAAAATTATTGGTTTATATGATTCTAAGAGAAAATAATAGATAGAAGGTAATTTTCTGATCAGTGGTCAGAGACACTGTTTAGGCTAGCGTTGGACAAACAGTGCCCGTCAGTTAGGTCATAATGATGATAACTTTCTAATCAAAATGCTATAAATGAGACACATTGTGATGCTGCTCGCACAGTTTCAATAGATACAGTTCATTTCAAGAAAGCAGTTTCTAGCTGCGTTGCAGATAATGTTAGTTTACTTCAATTTAGACTGATTTACCAAGTTTACAAGCGCGCTGGCGGGTGCTTGACGCAATTTATGTTAGCCAAGCATACCCTAAGTACTTCTGCGTAAGACATACTCTGTTACCGAGTTGGACCGGTTTAATTCAAACGTATTCCACAGACTTCTGGATGTGTAAAATAGCTGCTACAAGCATCGACCTGGCTTTGATTTAACAAACTCCTGCAGGTTATTATGAAAAATTCCTGCTCAAATTATGTGCCCTACTTACGTTTCACACGGAAAATTGGTTAATCTTTTCTTTTGCTTGGTTGTATTGGAGCTTGATCATTGTATAAGATATATTACATATGTTTGGATTACAGGATGAAGCAAAAACGTAGAAAATTTCAAGCAAAATTTTTAAACCGGAATTCCGGTTCCGGTATGGTTTTTGCCCTTTGCCGGAACCGCAACCGGAACACGATTTTCGCCGGAACCGGAATTCCGGTTACTCCCTGATATATATATGAAATTGGACAACAATGTACAGATAAACAGCGTTTTGGACCTGTCAACATGATTGTTGTCAAATGTAGTAAATAATTTGTTAGGATTTTTATGACTTGGCCTCACCTATGCTAATGCAGTGTTTTACAAAAACAATGGCTCAAATGGTAAAATATTCATTATACGGTTCCTTTATTACGAATATTTCAACTTTTCAGCTTGGATACAGAAATTTTAGAAGCCTGTAGATCTAACTCGTTTGCCATGTGAATGAATTATATGTTTTGGCAGTTATAGCTCATAAACGTGACTTATACAAGTGTAGCTGTAGTTAAAGCATAGTGTCGTTGTTCGAAGTGAGTTGAGTCCTAGTGGAGCTTCAGCTTGTTTTTGTAGAAAAATGATCTGGCCAATACGTAACCAACAAGCGATGTGTTATGCAACATTTTACAGAGATGAGTGCACTCACTGTACATCGTGACCGGCATAGTTGTAACTATTGTTACACTGTTTGCGACAATAATTATAACCATTGTTACACAGTTTGTGGCAATGGTCATAACCATTGCTATATATTTTGTGACGATAGTCATAACCATTGTTACATAGTTTGTATCAACCGGCATAACCATCTTTACACAGTTTGTAGCAGTGATCATAATCATTGCACCGAGAAAATCTGTTTCAGTGAAATATATAGCGTCGATTCCGTTATATAAAAACAGGATATATTAGCAAGGAAAGGACACAAAGTACAATTCTGACCAAATTTTGAAATTGCTGATTTGCAGCTGAATATAGCTGCAATTAAAACCGTAGCTCCAAAGTTGTTAATATGTAACAACTTGCAGGGAATTACCGGAACCGGAACCAGCAACCGGAACCGTCCATTTAAACCGGATCCGGAACCGGAACCGGAACCTGGTCTTCGAAATTTATATATAGTAAAACAGATGATGGAAGAAATGAAGGTATAGTGGATTTAAAATGCATTAAAAATAACTTTTACATTAAACTTAATGTATTGCGATGGTATTATTGCCTTTCTGAAACTTTAAAGAGACCAAGGAAGCTAATAATGTTTATTTATCGATCAAATATGTCGGTTTTTGGACATTCAGAGCAAAAAATGTCTTCCACTATACACCATTGCGTTTACTGCGTCAAATCGAATGTGCTTACAAAGCTTGGAGCGTAGAATACACACTATCGCTCTGTCTCCAGTCGCCTCCCTTCACTACACATACGTTTGTTGCATGTTCTGTAGGAAACTTAAAATTATTGGTTTATATGATTCTAAGAGAAAATAATAGATAGAAGGTAATTTTCTGATCAGTGGTCAGAGACACTGTTTAGGCTAGCGTTGGACAAACAGTGCCCGTCAGTTAGGTCATAATGATGATAACTTTCTAACCAGAATGCTATAAATGAGACACACTGTGATGCTGCTCGCACTGTTTCAATAAATACAGTTCATTGCCAAGAAAGCAGTTTCTAGCTGCGTTGCAGATAACGTTAGTTTACTTCAATTTAGACTGATTTACGAAGTTTACAAGCGCACTGGCGGGTGCTTGACGCAATTTATGTTAGCCAAGCATACCCTAAGTAGTTCTGCGTAAGCCATACTCTGTTACCGAGTTGGACCGGCTTAATTCAAACGTATCCCACAGATTTCTGGATGTGTAAAATAGCTGCTACAAGCATCGAACTGGCTTTGACTTAACAAACTCCTGCAGGTTATTATGAAAAATTCCTGCTCAAATTATGTGCCCTACTTACGTTTCACACGGCAAATTGGTTAATCTTTTCTTTTGCTTGGTTGTATTGGAGCTTGATCATTGTATAATATATATTATATATGTTTGGATTACAGGATGAAGCAAAAAACTTGGAAAATTTCAAACAAAATTTCTAAACCGGAATTCCGGTTCCGGTATGGTTTTTGCCCTTTGTCGGAACCGCAACCGGAACACGATTTTCGCCGGAACCGGAATTCCGGTTACTCCCTGGTAACAACCAATGCACAGATTGTATAAGAACGGTTATGACAATGGCCACAAACTGTGCAACAATCGTTATGACCATTGCCACAAACTCAGTACGTAACAATGGTTATAACTATTATCATAAACTATGTAACAATGGTTTGGACTATACCAGTCACCATGTGCAATGACTGCATACATCTATCTGTGAATGCTGCATTACTCTCAGAGACTAGTCAAGATTATTCAGAATGGCGTATTTTGAAAATGTGCTTAAATTTTGAAACTTCTAGGTCTTCGCTGGACCACTATATAACGTTGCCGTATATTCATATTCAACTGTAACGTGTAAAATGTTGTAGACGAAACTTTTATATTGCAAACATATCCTAAAATATATGTCAGCATCAACGTCCGCAGCCGCCGTTGGGGCTTATAAAAGTCCCCGAGTTTTCAAATTACTAGTCATTGGCGATTCTGAAATTGGTAAAACGTCATTGATTAGACGATTTGTGGAAGATGTATTTTTGATAACATCAATATCTACTTTGGGTGCGTCATACAGAAGTCTTCATATTGACATTGGATCTGCAGTATATAACAACTAATGAATTTACCATTTGACGAGTAGTTAATTTGCTTAATTGATTTAGAATGAAGGCGGAAACGACATCGTAGGGTTTATCCTTGTTCCTAGGAACGTTACTATCTCGACATTTTCGGAGCTTAAGTTATGCACCAGTCAACTTAACTTGCGCCCATCGACTATCTTATTTTGTAATACCCGATAGCGAATCGCAAACCATTGTTACGGAACAAATGCCGAAATTTCATCGGTTTTTCTATAACAGAAAGTTGGCAAAATCAGAAACAAGTACCAAAAATTGCGCCTAGTGTTCTAACCGATTTTGACGATTTTGAATTTGCAATGAAAATTGATCTAATGCCTATCAGCTTTTGATTTGTATTTGTCGCTGTTCTCGAACAAATTTAACGTAATAGTGATGTCACAAATTAAATCAGTCCCTTGGTTTAGCTTGCAGTGTTCGCGAACAAATCCAAATCCGCTAGATTTTCGTTCGCAAAAAGTTCGGTAATTTTCGCGAACACAAATTTGTCGGATTACCATCGCAGAGCTTTGTGTTCACGAACAGCTTTGCGCCGGATTACGGTTTACCAAAAAACGTTCGGTAACAGATTTTTAACCAAAATAGCAAAATATGATTGTAGATGGGCGTGAATTAAGTTTACTGTCGCATTATAGCTTTTTGGTCACTGTAATTTTCCGCGGTCGCGCAGACACATAGTTTTTCTAAAATTTATATTAACGTAACCCTTAAACTTCTCGATGTGCGTAGCATAACTCGTGGAAGACGCATTGAGACATAGTTTGTCTAAAATTTTTTATGAACGTAGCCCTGCATAAACTTTTCGATGTGTGTAGCATAAGTCGTGTGAGACGCATTGACACTCGTCAAGACTTTGTTAATGATGGGACTAGCCAGTTAGTATCTTGTGTTTGAACCAACGCCAACTGCCTGTTGGATTTAATGATATCCCGTTTATGAACTTATACATTTGAATGGGTATTGATGTAATGTTTACATTATTTTGGGTTCTCCGGTTTTTGAGTGCGCACCTAAAATAACATTTCTTTATGCTCTAAAACTGCTGTTGTTTGTGCAATCACCTTCCTCGTTGTCTATATGATTCATTATTTGCCTTCCTGCGCGTACACAATGCTGACACAGCTTGAAAATTGTGTTAAGTTGGCTTGCTTTTATTATCACAGCCCACCTAACGTTTGAATAGCCGATATTGTTAATTGGATTCATTCAGTTGCAATGGCGACGCATTTGTTATTTCGGAAAGCGACTCAGGAAATGCCAGACTTGGAGTCGCAGATGCAGAAAATATATAATTTAATTTATGCGTAGAAAGGCTTCATTTCAAGTTTTTTTAATGCTTGCGCGCATAAAACAGTGTACGGCGAGACCTATGTGCATTAGATTGCATCAGCTTCCTGGTCTGGGATTTCGAAGTACTGATGTCATAGGAAATCCTTCAAATAAGTATTGCCAACAGCGCCAACCAAGCCGAAAATTTTAATTCGATTTTGATCAAATACAAAAAATTTCTCCAGCCGTCCTTAAAACTATGTAAAGGCGATATGCGCGTTGAAGATATTTACATAATGCGTTAACGCCTACAGTTTTATCAGTTGCGGAGCTGGTGGCACCGAAATGCCGCATACGCTTTACCAAACGTCTTGCTGTTCTTATGTGGACGTTGAAAGATCGGTTATATATATTCTTTGGCATAAAATAGTTAACCCGGACTGCGGAAGCACAGGCCAAATGTCAAATAATGCATCTTATGAGCACCACATAATTATATGCCAGGAAATCACCGCAATCGAAATTTGTCGGAACCAGCAACCGGAATCATCCATTTAAACCAGATCCGCAACCGGAACCTGGTCTTCGAAACTTATGTATATATATTAAAAACCGATGAAAGAAGATATGAGGGTACAATGGATTTAATCCTCTCATGCCCACTAGGTCAAATGGACCCCGCGCACATTGCGACTCGTTGTGTTTACTGAGTTTGTCGTATATCGTCCGTTTGAACGTGCGTTGTTATTCGCTCGCATTGTGAGGCTCCTTAAGGAACCGAGCAATAGCTCTTAGATAGCTCAGTGGTTTGCGTACACAAGTTTCACCCGTACGTTTCGGATTCGATCCCTGGCGCAGGCTTGAGTTTGGCAAACATTGTACATACACAAATTAATTTGGGCATGAAAGGGTTAATTAAAAATTAACCTGTCGCATAACTAATCCTGTCATGCCCACTAGGTCCAAATGGACACAACGCACATTGCGACTCGTTGTGTTTACTGAGTTTGTCGTATATCGTACGTTTGAACCTGCATTGTTATTCGCTCGCATTGTGAGGTTCCTTAAGGAACCGAGCAATAGCTCTCAGATAGCTCAGTGATTTGCGTACACAAGTTTCACCTGTACGGTTCGGGTTCGATCCCTGGCGCAGGCTTGAGTTTGTCAAACATTGCACGATACGCAAATTAATTCGGGCATGAAAGGGTTAAAGCGTATATATTAAAAATAATGTTGACATTAAATTTATTGTATTGCGATGGCATTATTGCCTCTCTGGAACTCTGAAGAGACTGAAGAAGCTAATAATGTTTATTTATTGATGAATATGTTGGTTTTTGGACGCCCAGAAAAAATACCTTCCACTATACAGCCTTGCGTAAATTGCGTCATACTGAATGTAACTAAACATGATTGCGTGGAAGGTAGATTAAAACCTTTCGCTATGTATCAAATCTGATTATCAAATCAAATCTGATGTATCAAATCCCTTGACTACACATACGTTTGTTACATGTTATTCTGTAGGCAACTTGAAATTATTGCTATATATGGTTCTAAACGAAAATAAATGAAGGTATACTATAATTTTCTGATCAGTGGAGAGAGACATTGTTTGGGTTACCCTTGCACATCCAATGCCTGTCAGCTAGATGATAATGATGATAACTTTCTGATCAGAATGTTATAGATGAGACAAACTGTTAACTGCTCCCACAGTTTCAATAAATATATACAGCTCATTGCCAAGAACGCAGTTTCTGGCTGCATTGCAGACATGTTACTTTACTTCAACGTAGACCGACTTACAAAGCTTACAAGCACGCTGGCTGGCGGTTGACACAATTTATGTTAGCCAAGCTCACAGCTAAGTACTTGTAAATGATCCATACTCTGTTACCGAGTTGGACCGGTTTAAATGTAGCACACCCCGCAGACTTCTGAATGCGTATAATACGTAGCTGCTACAAGCATCGAGGTGGCTTTGTTTTGTTAACAAACTGCTGCAGTGTTAAAAAACTCGTACTGAAATTACGTGACCTTCTAACTTCTCACACGGCAATTTGCTGAATTAATCTTTTCTGTTATTTGGTTGTATTGAAACTTGATGATTGTGTATATATTACATATATATGTTTGAACCACAGATGAAGCACAAATGCGGAAAATTTCAAACAAAATTTTGTGTTTTGCCGGAACCGCAACCGGGACTCGTTTTTCGGCGTTACTCCCTCATGTATGTCGATAGGTTTAGTTATTAATGGCCCCATAAATGTACCAAAGGATTTGACTGAAAATATTCCCGTAAAATATTAGCCGAATTGTCTGCTCATAGTGTGATTTTCCTACCGCGATCATTGTTTGGTAGCGTTTAGCAGCATATATTAACGGGCAAGGAAACACAGTTTGCACAAAATACACTATATAGTGACAATGGCTTAACAGCTATGACGAATGTTTTGTACAACAAAGTACTCCGATACAACACGGCGAAGCAGTGATGTAATGGTATTAAGCATTGCACGTCATTGAATACTACTTCTGTATGAAACATTTCAGCGGGTGCTATTTTCCCTTTGTTTATGTTGCATTTCGTTATGCAATATGGGAATCCTCCTCGTCGTGCGTTTTGAGTAAGCTCACCGCCCTCATGCTAACTTTGTCGAAAGATCAGAAACGTAGCCGTTTACCCGCTTGGATGGGCGCATACATAATCCAGTTCAAACTGCTATTGAGTAATATCATATCTGATTCTAAATTATACTTTGATACAATGATATAACAACGGAACAACCACCTTTCATATCCTCATACAAGACCAATGATCTGTCAGCAGCCAATATTTTTACACATTTTCAACTGAAACCTGGGTTGTTTTTAAAATTTATATCCGTTTATAAAACTATTTGGGAACCAGCTACTAAAACATATGAGAATTTTTTGAAGACATAGTAAGTTCTATCCACTCAGTAGGTATAAGTAAATTTCTGAAGTGAAGATATCAGAAAAGAAATACCAAACCTTCACAATAACTGGGTCACTGAAGAGGCACTACCGCTGCTATAAATGGGAGGGACTGGTCCCCCTGCCGCGTGGTGCGCCTATATGCATGTTAGTATTAAAACTGCATGATGGCGTTTGATCGGAGCCGTACGTTTTCAAGCAGGAGTAGTTAAAATCAGAATTCGACGGTTTTTGTTCTACACTATATGCAGTATTACCTGCCGGGTATATAACATGAAAAATTGATGGAGATAAAAATTTTTGGGTATATTAATGACAACCATGTGTGGTATAGTACACATAAGGTCTTAAAATTTATGTATTAATACAACAAAACAGGAAATATTTTAAATAGAAAATTTGATTATGTTTACAAGACCTGTGCTGAAATGGTGATCGCAAAAACTTAAATGTTTTACAGCTTTTAATATTTTCAAATTAATTTTGTACTTTAATAATATCGGCACGGTTGACTACATTGTTGCAAATGTGTATGCAACCTTCGTGTGCACGTTCACTTTCTCATTCGCCAACGTAGCTACAGGGGCAAGAGCTAACTCTGTATGGAATATTTTCAATCTATTACTAATTACCGAATGGGCTCTGAAAAATTGTAACTAAGGCAATTTATTCTCAACCTGATGTATACTGTTCAATTGAGACCAAATTGCGTGGACTATTATATTTGCATAGATCTGTCAATTTGAGTAGAAACCTTAGAAACGGATTGCTATTTCCATTATTTAAGCCGTAACAACAGCTCCGTAAACGTTGGATTGATGAGATAGATATAATTGGATTTGTACGTAATGTTTCTTAAGTAACCATGCTATTGTTCAGCAATATATCCACAATAAAACATATATATATATATATATATACGTACGTATCAGCTGAGTAACAGCAAAAACGGATTCATTTTAAAACTACAACCGCGCAACAGCATATATACGTATACAGCATAGGTGCCCAAGATCCGTCGGCTTAGTGGCGTAGATGGCGTCGGCGGGGGATAGGCATTTGGGTACAACGTCGAAATTTTTAGAAGAACATAATTTCCCGCTATTCTGCTAAATTTTTTACCAATTTTTCTTAGTCGTTGTTAACATGTCCCGCAATATTTTGCCAATTTTTCTCTAAATCTCATGAATCTCATGATTATTTTCCGGCTGCCGCTAACCCCTTCCGTATGCAGGTGAATATGTCGTGTCATACCTGTGCGCGGGAACGTGTACTCGTGGCTGGGCTCGGTAGCCGTTGATGTTGGTACTTGTAGGGGGTTGGGGGGAGGGGGGGGGAGGTTTTTTTTTTTGGGTTGTGGAGAAAAAGGTCGATGTCCGTCCGTTCGTTCGTTCTCAAGAACCACCGAACGGATTTTAAAAAACTTTTTATGTTTGAAAGCCTATCATGTCAGAGTGTGCACCTGATATTTGGGATTAAAAAATTTTGAGTGGTTAATTAGTAATTAGCTAATTATATATTTAATTTCATGGGCAACTAGAGAAGAGTATTGTGATATATGTGTGATATGTGGAGAAAAGGGGGGTTGGATGAACCATTATAAAAAGAAGAGAATGAGATATAGTGTGATATGTGGAAAAAGAGTGGTTTCGATCAAACCATTATAGGTTTTTTGGGTCAAAGAATTCAGATATAATATTTTTACCAATGATAAAGCCCTATGCCTTATGCAATGTAGTTACAAGAACATAAAATTGAGTACATTCGTAATGCCACAGCCCAAGCTCTGCTCACAAATGTAGTTCCACTACCGACTAGTCGATGTTCGGTGACGACTTTTTTATGCGTTGTCGAACTGTATCAACTCAAGGAAAAATTAGCTATTCTCTGTTCGTGGGCATCAAAATTGTTATTGAACAAAATTTTATCGTTTTGAAATTAAAAAGGTTATGTTCCCTAGAAGTACTTACAGATTACAAGACCCTTTCGTTTATGCCGTCGCATTTACATTGAATTTGAACAGATACGAATCGTAATTGTTCTCGCTTAAGTTCTGTTCAGTTCTAAACTATTTCATTGTTCACTGAAAATTGAGGCAAGGTTGATGCAAAATGCTCTTTGCTGTCGGGAGATACTGAGTAAATTTTAAACGTTATAGCGGTTCATTTTATTTTGGGCGCTGTGGAAATGAATAGGAGGCTTTTTGTTTGGCGTTGTATGAAGGACAGCATGGTTCATATTACTAGCAGTTGCTAAAATACATGCATGCTCATCGGGAGTGTAGGGGTTGCCTTCATCTGCTTGCGACAGCACCGGCTACACCACTCTCCCGGACTTGGGCCTTGAGCATGTATGGTTAAAAAGGTATATGCTTCCATTTAGGGTTTCCTGACTCAAGTGCATGATCACTTTGGTGGACGATGTCCAGAAACTTCGCAGTTTCCTTTTATTGGCTACTGCCAAATCGCACGAATGTGCTTCTCTGTCTGATGCACAGTCTGAAAGACCGGGCAGTTCCTCCAGTCAGTGCTGCCTGAAAGCTCTTGTTAGCCGATACCGTCACTATGGCTTATTGACACAGTTGTTAAAATCGCGATAGGTTCACAATTTAGCAATTTACTCAACTTCCCAAAGTACTAGCAATCTTTCGTTATGGGTCGCTGATTAGGAGGTATGGAGTTGGGCTGCCATAATGTATCCAGTTGTCCTACCATACCAGTGAGATTTGCTGCTATTGAATAAAAAATTTGAAGCTAATTACTGTAGAATGGTTTTGTAATCCATAATAATAATAATAAACTAATACCACCAATATATGTTTACAATTTTCGGGCTGCGCGGCCCCGAAAAAATTTTTGAGCCTGCACGTACGGGCCTAGTAGTGGTGGGCAAGTGGATAAGCCTTTGATTTGCGCGTTCAAAAATTTTCCACGAGCACAGCTCTGTATCGTGTTAAGCTGCATCCACACGTTCAAATTTTGAGCTGAAAATTTGAGCAAAACGTAATCACACAATAGTTATTGTACAACAGACTGGTCGCTCATACATTATGTATTACGTATATATATAATATGCGTTATGTATAAGCAAGAGTACCCTAACGACATTCGAGCCCCCGTTCTCCCCTTTCGGTTACTCGAGGATCCCTTACAACACTCCGGGGCCACTATCAGCGATTAGTGCCCCGCAGGGGTGTAGTAGGAGTGCAAAAGACGGTTCTATGTATATTTCATACATGTAATATTTGTTATATATATATTAAACATGTAACATATAAATAATATATCGCAGACCCAATATCCTGCAATGATTTTGGAATATTCCCCGATTATCGATGTTCGCGCACATACATAATAAAATTATATAATTTATACATATAGACAGACCATAAATATGATCATTTGATTTTTTATACTTATGTGTATGTTGGATTGATTTTCTATTTTAGGAATCGATTTCAAAATTAAAACAATTGAATTGAAGGGTAAAAAGATAAAACTTCAAATATGGTAATTTTGATTGTTTCTTATTATGCACGTACACAATAATTGAATTCCGAGAGTACTGAGTGAAACGAGCGAAGCGAGGATTTTTTCCTTAAACGTGGCAGTGGTGAAATTTAACAATGTCCGTTATTGGTTTTTTACATTGACATGCATAAATTAACTGTAGCTAAGCTGATTGATTCACGATATCTCTATTTGTGCGCTTTAGTTCGGCGCGAAGACTGATTCCAACATCTTCCTCCCGAAAAGTGAGCCAGCTGGGCTTGGATAGGGTAGTTAGTGGACCATAAAATCACTTTAATTCGACGACTGGTATACACATCTGTGTCGATTTGGCTTATTTGTAGAGCCTTTAGGAGATTATATATAATGCTTTGTTACACGGTTATGTGTATATAATGTTTTGTTACGTACTTCTCTGGGGACGTAGGATTTTGGTCAAATGGGTTTAAAATGGGCCCCATGAAAACTTAAATACACGAAAATGTCAATATCTCTACAAACACTCAAAAATAGGTGTGTTTTTGGTTTCAAGTTGTAGCATCAAACGGTTTGTTGCTATTGTCATCATTTAGTCTTTATCGTATTCTTTCTTGGGTTCTGTTGTTCTATGATTTTCCGCTTCCGATGTATTTTTGTTTTAAACAACGTAGCAAGCCGGCACAGTTTGGGGTATTTCTTTGTTTAGCCAACCCTAGAGATAGTCCAGGTCTTCCAATTATAACGTTACTTTGGCGTGAAAATGTTTTGGAGTGTTGGAGTACATATGTAATGTATGTATTTGTAAGCTCAAAATAAAAGAAAATCAGTATACTAAGATTAACAAAGTGGTACGTCACTTCAGCGGGAAAATGAGTTTTTTAAAAGCGTAGCCACTGAGAAACCGGTATATCTCAGCAGAGAGCATTTGTAGCACAGGGATAAGATTAAAACTAAAATCTGTCTCTGCAAATGACAGTTTTATTGACACAGTGGCCCATGTCAACTTTAGGGGCCGAAGTATAATGCATGCCATGCAGTTGTCGATATACTAAGCTTAGTCTGGCCTAAGCTAAGCTCCTGGTATGAGCTATGCAATAAGCCTAAGCCTATGTCGGGGTGGCTGCCGCTCCCTAAGCTGTTCTTTTGTCAAACGTTATAATATCCGGTCCCTAAAGTTGACATGGGCTAGCTATACAAATATTCTCTAAACACCATCTCAGTATATGGTGCCGGCTTTAAGCTAGAAGCCAGATAAGCGTGGACGTAAATTCACCCGAATAGCTGAAATTTGAGCATTTGATCTGGATTATATATATTGCCTGACAAATATTCATTAAAATATGTCAATTACTATTTTCAAGATATGGTCAATTTTTTTGCATAAAATCCGACCTATAGCGGAAAGCTTGTCGTGTTTTAGCTTTTATCGTAGACCGCAGGTTATTAAAAGTACGGAAATCGTTAAAAGTAACTGAGCGGGAGCAAAGCGGTCAAAAGCACGATGGTTCATATTTGTATAAAACTATGACCATTTTTTCTTTTATTTTCCGGCTGAAAATTGGCGAATTTTTATTTAGTTTTGGTAAAATATACTAATATTTATATTATGTTAAAAATATGCTAATATTCCTAATTATGCAAACTTTTCCTGCCTTAGGTTTTCTCTTGTTACATTATGCATAACTGAAGTTCGTCATTAAATTAAACATATTTTACTTTTTTGATAGTTACAGTATTGTATGGTCCCCTCAGTTCAACTGGGGCCCCAAGATGAACTGGGTTAACTCGCCCAAAGCATTTTCAGTACCCCCAGTTCGGAACGGGACGTACCCTCAGTATGCCTTCCAGGTATAATTTTAGTAATTTGGAGCAGCCAGCGGCGTAGGCTTTTATGACTGTCGATATGTAGTTTATAGCATGTTGTCACATCATTTTATTTAATGCATTAACCTGATAAACGTTTTCACCTGGATGCGTGTTATACAGTCAATACTTGGATCATTGATACAACCTGATGATTAGAAAATTTAGAAGATAATGTAAATGTAGTATGCACGAAATTTGCTCTAGATTATTTTGCAATAAACTATTGCAAATCGCTATTGTTTATCAATCAGTTGGCTATAGCTACAATACGTACGCTCGTAGTTTGCGACGTTAAACGACAGTTTTCATGGATTTCATAACAGCCTTTAAATTTTGAATTATCGCTTTTCAGGGACACAGCGGGTCAAGAACGCTTCCACACTATCACCACATCGTATTATCGAGGCGCGATGGGTATTATGCTCGTTTATGATATAACAAATCCAAAATCATTTGACAATATCCAAAAGTGGCTGAGAAATATCGACGAGGTATGTGAAACAAGTGCTCGCCAGAAATGAGCGTCAATTTTCGAGTGAACGAACATCGATCCGAAATCGAACAAAATTTACATTCTCGAACAACACAAGAATACTTATCAAACAAACTTCGAACAGCTCTCGAACAAATTTACAGAGCGTGCCAACATTTTGAATCAAACGAAACATCGAGCGGACATCGAACGAACTAGACTCATTTCTTTTGGGTACTGCAGTTAATGCTAGAACCGCTGTACAGTCTAAGATTTAGGTATCGATTGTTGTTGTAAAACTATCGTTATGCAAGAATGGTCACATAGCAATATTAGGCTTATATACATCGCTATTTTATTCTGTGGATTCAACGCTGATGCTATGGCAAGTTATGATTCGAGTCAAGCATAAATTAAATTATTGCCGTTCTATTAAATTTTAATACATAAGAAATAATTTTTAGGTATTGTCCGCTAACGAAAGTGTAATTAATTTTTAGTTAGTACAATAAAAACCTCAAATGATTGGAAGGATCTATGTAATTTTAAAGAACTTTCTATAATTCTGACTATCTGGCTACAGTTTAATCTAATTCTGTTATTATATGGCTCAATTAATATACGTAGCTTAGTCGTTACAAGGTTGTATACTTTTAAAGTATACACATTTTGAAAATGATGTACATACATTTTAAATTATTAGTTGAAACGGAGCGAGCGAACCGAGCTTATGTTTCATCGATGCTGCTATGGGGAAAATCGTGAAAATTTCTTTTCTATCTGTTTCTGTCATTGATAAGTCATCCTCAGATAGATGGTTATCGGTAAATTTTTTTATACGACAGCAAGTGACCTGGATGTGCCCTTTAGTCGAATAGCCCCGACCCCATCTTCGGTGTTATATGGCAAAAACAGGCTTTAATGGTTCTTTGCCAAATGTAACCAAACGGATACCAGATTTTGCCGCCCATATGTCGCGACACAGGCTTCACATCGAAAAATAGAGACCTCAGCGTCAGCTCATTGAGATCTATAACTATGGTGACTCCGACTTTTTTGTGGGCCGCTGTGGGCACGAATATGGTTCATAGATTCCTTTCAGAAATAGCGATTTCCTAGATTTCACAGTGTGTTTTTGCTTGTTTTTACCTTACAATGAGCGCATGGTTATAAAAAATGCTGAATACAATGATTTTGGTATCTAGAGTCCAATATGACTATATTATACATTTTCATGAGCTTTCAAGGGTTTTACGGTCGACGAACCCAATTTCCAAAATATAGTGTGTTTTAATTTGTCTGATTATGTATAGCGGGAGAGCATCAAGGATGGGCTATATAGGTATTTCGTAAAGCTGAATACAATGATTTGGTTATCTTGACACCAGCATGCAGATTCATGGGTTTAGAGTCAGTAAACTCTATTTCCAGAATACACTTTGTCTTCTATTTGGTGACATATTGCCTGCAGGTCATCAAGAATTACCTATATAGGCTTGCCGGTAGGCAGAATACGGTGGTTTGGTTATCTAGAGACCAGTACATATACTTAATGTGTTGCCACTTGTTTTCGATGGGTTTAAAGTCGACGAGCTTTTACGATTCTCAATAGATTCAGGGTTGAAGAGATTTTAGGGTGGTATATACAACAGCAGCCGGTCACAGGGATTTAAACAAAATGATAACTTAAAAACAAACCGTTTCTAGCTCCGTTTCGCCCTTGCTTGCGTGTTACTAGTTTAGCTAATGAAAATGACAAGTCTTCATATTGTCAAGGATAAATATCATTATGTCCCTTTCATTGCCAAAAATGTTTATTTTTAGAATAGCAGTGTTTCATGATGACAGTGATGTATGTATAATAGTGTTTTTAATGTTGAGTTGCTGAATAATAATTAATATTGATAAAAGTATTAAGCATCAATCGTTGCTCCTATTTGTCTTGTTCTTTCGATTCCTGTTCTTCAGTCATCAGTAAATTCTTGTTAATCCCTGTGATGCTGCAGCAGCATGAACAAATTTCGTCTCGGGTCTGCTGATAAATTCCTTACCGTAATGAAATCGTTTTAAACCAAAGTCCAGAAATGATCTCTAGCCAAAATTTGTTAATTTTTGTGACTAAAATCTGCCTATTTGGTTACGTCAAAATAATACATAATTATTTTGCTATGCATCTCAAGGTTTTGGAAATCGTAGTTGATTATAGCACATAATAGGCATGGTTGCTTCTATAGTTTCTTCATTTATATTCCTGTATTGGTTCGGTTTCCAGTCAATCAGTGGTATAGTCGATCTCTATACGGATGTAGTCATGTTTTTGGTGTGTTGGTGAGTATTTTAGCAGTATGTTATTCTACGCTATGATATGACTGATATTTTTATGATCAAATTTCGTTCAATATCTCTTCAGAGTGTTAGTACCACTGTTTAGCACGCTAACGAAGACGTCGAGAAAATGATCCTTGGGAACAAATGTGATATGTCGGACAGAAGAATGATTAGCAAGGAACGTGGAGAAGCGGTGAGGATTCGCAAGTATATTGTGAAGAATCTTCCATCGTTTGGTAATATATGTGTAGGCAAAGATTGACTGTCGCTAGCATCTCTGATTCCATAAAATATTGTTCTGTAGATAGATAGGTATCCGAATTTGCCTTACGCAGTTTTCCAAAAAACCAAAGTTGTGTATAAATGCAGCGCAGCTCCGATAGTTAGTGAAATGATTTATGCTTAGTAAGACATTTCCTTGCACTCACGTATAAACCCGTGTTTGATGACACGGGCGTTTTCGTCCTGATCCCCCAGTTTTTGGTCCCTGCCTATAAATCAACCCCCCCCCCCAGTTTTTTGTGGGGGAATCCGGACCGACCTCCCCCAGAAATTGGGGGTCCGACCGAACCCCCCCCCCCAAAAAAATAAAACTGGGGCGTCCGAGCTACCCTCCCCAGAAACTCGGAGGTCAGGCCGAAAACGGCCGTGTCATCAAACACGTGTTTATACGTGAGTGCATGGAAGTATCATAGTCTTCCCTAATGCACTCTTGGTATTAATAATTTAAATAATATAAATATTAATAATAATAATTCTATTACCGCAGACATTGAAAATACAGCTTTTTGTGCGCAAGCAGTTTGTAGCGGCGTTAGAGTGTTGTAGAGGCAAATATAATTGTTGTATTTAATACATTCTATCCGGTATACTGCAGTGATTACACAGTATAACATGCATCATTATTATTTGCGGCAGATGTGTAGCAGGGAAAATTATTATAACACATTTTTATCAAAACAGTTACGTTTATTTAAAAAGTTTTTAAAAGCAAACCAGCATGCTAGCGCATAAGAGTCCATTTGTTTTTGCGCCAGCAGATCAAAAAATTACAACTATTCGTAGACAAATTTTGCTGATTCTTTTGCGATTTGGTAGTCGATTCAAAAATTCCTTTTAATACAAACTGGTTTTGTTTTTGCAAGCATGATAGTGCCAAATTACTATCATTGTCTGCTTGCTTCTAGCGCATGAGTAATAGCATGGTTCAATAGTGTTTGCAATTTTTGCACTTTTACTACACTCTTATTATTTCAGATAGCCAGAGAACATGGTGTCCGATTTCTTGAGACGTCTGCCAAATCAAACATCAACATAGACCAGGCATTCTATACTTTAGCTGAAGCTATTCTAGACAAAGTATGTACTATAGATAATTAATAGACTGGCAGTGAAAGTCGTCATGTTTTTAGCATAAATGTGATATATTTAAGTATGTTTAGATACCTTCATTCTTAAGATAAAATTTTCATAGAAATAACTAGTTTTTTCATATAGTTTACAGGATATTCCGTTGTTCAAAGCTATTGAATTGGAAATGTGTGTGTAATAAAGCTATAATCAGAACGTAATGAAACGTAGTGGAGATTGTGTGTTGCAGGGGTGAAATCTTTTAAATTCAGTGTGTGTGATCGGCCATAACTCGAGAACGCCTTCACCGATTTTTATGATCCTGGGCTCATTCGAACCGGCATAGTCGATTTACCATGTACATCCCCAAGGGTTTTTTGATTTGGGGTCTGGTTCCGGGGTCAGCGGTCAAAATGTGGGTTTTGGCCCCATTTTACCCCATTTTAGTACCCTTCACGGAAGCAAGGTTATTTTTATCTTAACTGTCGGATTATTTCTCTGGATGGTTTTATTTCATAGTAAAATGATAAATGCCGATGCTGATCGAACAAAATCTGAGATTAAATGCCCTAGAATCTAGGCTATCGAGGTATTGACTTAGAACGCTAATTCTTAGAACTTTTCTAATAATAATCTTATGTCGATGCTAGAAATAAAATTAAAAGTTTACGCCTCGCAACAGCTGTCTCAAATTTTAAACCTAAATTAATCTTTTGCCACAATTATTACAACATTATAAAAAAATAAAGAATTTGCTTATAACAGAAATTGTAAGCTCGTCTTCAGTATAAATTTTTGCAGCAAAAAATATGATAACATCAGAAAAATAGCCGTTTATTTCAATGTACGACGATTTTATTTGTGATATTTCACCATCTGCTGCTTAATACAATAAAATTTACAATAACAAATTTTGTGAAACATTAAAAAACATATGAATTTAGAGCCCTATGGGGGCACGTTGCTATTTAAAACAATATTTACAAACTTGCTAAACTAAAAAACTAAGTCGTACATGAAGCTACAAGATGAAAAGAAACAAGCGCAGATACCGAAATAATAGTATGTGCTAAATAGTTTAGGATCTCAACACAAATAAGCAATGTGTATAACACTAATAGCACGGTGGAAGTATAACATGGTGGCACAAAACAAACAGCTATCGGCCTTCTGCATTATGTTAGGTAAACACATTTTTCAGTCCCACAGAGTTCATTTCGACGGATCAATTTATATTCGTTTTAAAAAAGCAGTGCTGATTTGTCCACATAGTCTGCA
Source organism: Trileptium ribeirensis (assembly GCA_030248225.1). Lineage (NCBI taxonomy): Eukaryota > Metazoa > Nematoda > Enoplea > Enoplida > Thoracostomopsidae > Trileptium > Trileptium ribeirensis. The sequence goes on along the minus strand of JASANE010016530.1, from coordinate 39,682 downwards.
ATAAATTGTTAGGTTGCCATACTTGCGATTAATACTCGAACCTCCTGAAATATCTCCTTAAACACTTAGTAGCCCGTGTTTACAACGCTAAAATAGCAACGTTGTCTGCTTCGCAAAAGCGAAATAGATGGTTATGCCTGATCTGTGTCAAAAATTTTGTACTATGATTTGTTGTTCGAATACAAGTAAACAAGCCACAATATTTTACATAGAGCTATGTAGAAATATGCAGTTGCACATACACATAGTAAGTTTACTGTCGCACTAGTTTTTGAGAAAGACACAAAAAATTCGTATACAGCTTACGGAACGGAGCATGTATTTTGATGTTTGTGATTAATACCAGGCCTTACAGTTTACTATACGTAGATCCATACGCATAATGCACTATATGTTGTAATAGTAAATACCACACTCACGTGGAACTGATAAAGCAATGACTGCTAAATGTATACAACAATATTTTAATTTCAGCAATAAAAACAAATAGATTTTGTACGCCTAGTGTAATTGTTTCATTAATTGCTTTGGGTATTAAATTTATAGAAATATTTTGGTGCTTAAGACCGGCTGTTTTACATTGCCTGTATTGGATTTACTCTGCGACCCTTGGTTCCATGGGTACAAGTGTATGGCGCCCCTTTATTTCGGTTTCAGAAATCAAAATGAGGGTGTTTACACCATTTTAGTACCCTTCACGGAAGGAAGGTTATTTTTGTCGTAACTTTCGAATTTCTTTCTCTGGTTGGTTTTATTTCATAGTAACATTTATGATACATCTCGATGCCTCTTTTTTGTTTTTCGATTAAGGCTCCGGTTTTGGAGTTATGGGGTTTGAGGTACCCTCGTGGTTCCTCGACCCAAAATTTGAAAATTTGTTCTGACGTCTTGGGCGGCTGATAAGTTGCACCTGTGTGTTTTTGGGCATGGGAAACTCATTGCCGGTGTTGATTTTGTTGTAACTTGTGCTGGTATAGTGTGATGTCCACATATAGCATATCGACCTATGCTATAGAGAGCTGGTTTGATGTGCACGCAAAAGGCGTAGGCGTAGGTGTACCTATGCTTCACTACGTTCTGCAATCTCGATAGAGTTACTAGTTTTATTGGGGTATTGCTACGTTACAACTAATAGTGTTCACCAAGTTTATGAACATTTTTGTCCAAAATTTTAACACCACATTGCTCTGCTGTAGATCGGTCACCCTGCAACTTCAAAATGGTGAACCCTATATTTTGCAAGTGGCTAAACATGTTTTGGGATTCTGTCAATCTCAGAATGATTAGAATAAATTTTAAGAAATAAGCGTCAGCTTCAGATACGATGTTCAAAATGATACTAAAATTTCGCTTTCAGCTATGGTCAATTACGATTTTGAACAAGATTATTAGTATTATTCGGAATAAAGTGAATTTCAAAAAAAAGAATTTGTTTGAGGTGATCCTCTAAATTTAGGAATGATCCCATATGAAGAAAATTTTGTCTTTATTCAAGTATATGGAGAGCCATAGTGACGACTGTTTATCATTATTATATTAGTTAACAGAGTACGCCGCGTGGATCGTACTAACCAACCAGTCAGCCAATTTCCGTATTATTCAGTCACCGCCAAGTGTAAAATAATCGATCGGAATTTCTATCAATTTCGATTGAACGAAATTTTGGTCGTTTTCGATTTTCGCGCAGTTACATAAATTGCAAGGTTGTACTGTTTTAGGCTAACCAAAATTTAGATGGATTGCGGTTAAACGAAATTTCGAATGATTGTATTTCGATCATTTTCGGTTGCATTTATTTTTGGAAGCGACTGTTACCTCAATGTATACGGGTACTGCATGAGACCAATTTGTAAGTATTTGACAAATACTTGCAGTAGTAGGGGAATCTTTCACGACGCCCATTGTCATTACTTGGCGCTTCTATATTATTGACTTCATCTTGAGTGGGTTTTAACCAATACCTGGATACATTTAACTAAAGTTATGTTGCGATCCCAGCAGTTTCAGCGCAGTGTGTATTGTAGCTTTGTGTTAATGTTAATTTGTTTAAGATGCCAGACCGCGATAACACCGAGCCAAAGGGTATTAGTGTGAGACAACCTGAGCAAGCGCAGCGAAGGTGTTGCTAGTAAGTGAATTATTTCGTTGTCCTGCTGTTTTTCTTACAAGCTTGGCAGCGTCTTTGTGCTCTTCACCTAAAGGTTTTAATGACAGAACGATGAATTTTAAAGCGATTTGCTGTTCATTTGCTGTGCATTACAGGCAGGAAATGTGGAACATTGAATTTGCAGATGGCGTCGTTCTTCAGCAGTAACGCATCAGCAGATGCATTACTTAATTTTTCCAGCAGATATTCAGTTTTACTTTGCATTTCTATGTCGACAGTTTATGTACGTATTTTTCATGCACCAGTTATGTGTACTGCCGTGCAAAGGCAAAAACACGTATCTCCGTTTCTGGTCGATTTTGAGTTGTACTGCGCATGTAACTGAGCGAGAAATTCTGCGTCGATTGCTCCAATCCAAATAAACGTATCTCCACCCGTTACCGAGGTAATAAAAAATCACGATATGTCAAAGAAACGTATCTCCAACATATTTTTCTCTAAACTGGCAAAACAACGTATCTCCGGAGATACGTTTCTTTGCCTTTGCAAGCAAGCTTTCCGGAGGCAAAAAACGTATCTCCGGAGATACGTTTTTCTGCCTTTGTAGAGCGACACCCGATAGTGGAGATACGTTTAGGTTTATATTGTCGTAAATGTTTCAGGAATTTATATAATCGCTAAATACTTGTGTAGTAGTAGAATATTTGTTATTAATTTCTACAATTATGGATAAAAATAAAAATTGGTTTTGCAAAAAAGGTATTTTTGGCAAAACAGAAATCCTGGTTGAATGGGATGATTGTTCGCAAGGACAACTGCATTACGTTTTACTGGAAACATTGAAGCCCTTGTGTACAAACGATGAGCTACGTGGTGGAACCAGAGTACGATGGAACACTTCAAAATGGACAGGCGTGATTGTTGGTGCAGTTACACCGCCAAGCTCGGATGCTAACGACAGTGACGAAGACGATCAACCGTTATGGGATCTTAAAGAAAAGATGCAAGACAAACAGATCCATTACGAGCCAGATGATAATGTTCAAGGCACTTCGTCCGGTGGTATTACGTACCGTGTGCGGAAAAATAACGGATCTACTGCCGCTACACAAAAGTCTGAAAAATTTGGGAACCGGCAAAAATTGCGATTATTGGAGGAATCCGAAAGCAGTGAATCTCGCGATCCTGATTATATTGACAGTGACGAATCCGAGGACAGTGCTCCTCAAGGTGAACCGCCTTTGGCGAAATGAGCACGAAAAGAAGATGAAAAGACTGCCAAAGCTGCAGCGAAGCACCCGCTTCTGCCGCCTTGCCCGCAAAGCTGCCATAGAAACTGCACTGAGAATTTTCCAGAGGAAATACGACGGGACATTAATACTGCGTTTTGGAAAATGCGTTACGATGAACAGCGCATATGCCTGCGGCAGCAGATACAGAAAACTATGAAAGCACGTATACGGCAAGGCGCTGGCACTCAGGGTCTATCACGGCGCCAATATTCACTGCAGTACCGCTTCAAGGACGCCAGTGGGTCATTTGTGGATGTCTGCAAGCGTTTTTTATGTCCACGTTGGGTCTGAAGGCCGACATGATGCTCTGTACAGCGGTCGATTCAGCTAGTCCTACCAAAAAATCGCCCAAAGACCAACGAGGTCGACACGTCCCCGCCAATAAAATTGATGACACTGAAATTCTGAACCATATCCGAGGTTACCACCCCACTATTTCTCACTATCGTAGGGCACACGCCCCGAATCGTTTGTACTTGCCGTCGGACATTACAATTACTGAGATGCATGCCGACTTCTGCTCTCAACACCCAAAGATCAGCTTTGAGCGTTACCGCCAATCGGTCAAGAAACTAAACATAGGCTTTGCTGTTCTCGGGCACGAACAATGCGAATCGTGCGTTCAGCACAGTATACATCTGGAGGAGAAAACTGGAGACCATAACGGCGAAATATGTGAAAGATGCTGCGAACATCAGGAACATCTTCGGCGAGCGCGCGTCGCTAGAGGAGAATATGAGATTGATCGAGTTGCGGACCGAGAGGAAGATACGGTCAAAGTTTCAGCAGATTTACAGAAAATAATAATGCTACCTCGTTTGCATGGTATCAAAACATGTCTTTTTACACCTCGAATAATCGCATACAACGAGACATTTGCTTTATTAGGAAAGCAGCAGCAGGGTGACGGAATGTTGTCGATGGCGGTAGTCTGGCATGAGGGGAGAACAGGGCGTAATACTTCTGATATCAGCAGCTGCTTTTAGCGATTCTTCGTGCAGTACGGGGAGAAGAAACACATTGTCGTTTGGTTGGATAATTGCGGGGCCCAGAATAAAAATTGGACCCTATTTACAATGTGTCTCACAGCGGTGAACTGTAATTACCTTGAGACAGAAACGATTACGCTGAAGTATCTCGAGTCCGGGCATAGATTCATGTCCGCAGACACGATACATCATAATGTTGAGCAACAAATGAAAAAAATGAAGAATGTTGAAAATTTTGACGATTTTTACACTGCAGTGAAACGGGTGATGAGCGGCAACATTATAGCGGCTGATTTGCAGATCAGCGACTTTAGGGAATGGAACAATGGTATGTCGCGTCGTCGCATCAGGCAGGCTGCTGATCGTCCTCCGCTCCGTACTATCAGCCTCATACAGTTTCGTCACAATAGCAAGATTATCTTCTACAAATGTGATTTCGACGATGAATTCATGGAACTGGATATTTTGACGCCAGCATTTAATATATCGGTTTTGCCTAAACCTCGTACAGCACCAAATGGAATTGATGGACTACGCAAGGCCCGAATAATTCGAAGTTTATGTCCGTTGATGCACAAACCGAAGCAAATATTTTGGAATGAATTGCCTGAGCGGGCCACACCACTCAATGAAGACGATAATGATTTGACAGATATGTAAAAGGTACAGATCATGGAGTTACGTTTATTTGTCTTAGTACGCTGGACACACTAAGAACGCTTTACAATGGCAAAGAAACGTATCTCCAAACATAGCGCTGTGCTAGCTGCCCCGAGTATGATATGATAGCAGTTCAGTCGCCAAAAATATTTCACATATCATATCTGTTCTTATGCAAAAAATCGCGTTTTCCTGAACTCAGGCTGAGAAGATAGCTGTCGTCAAACTAAATGGCGAATATCTCAAAATGACATTTTATGGAGATACGTTTTTTGCCATTTCACGGCAGTGTAGGTCGTGCATTTTTAAACAACCCTTCGTCACTGATTGGATGGTTTCTACCGCAGTGTTCTAGCTGCTAAAGTCGAGTTCACACGCTCAAACTTTTCTCAAATTTCGAGCTCAAATTTTAACGTTGATTTTTAACGAATAATTGCGATTTTTTTAAATATGAGCTCACACTTTTTCAGGTAATACATCTCGTCAATGATTGTGTAAAGGAAAATTCTCGAAAAGTTTGAACAGTGTTCAAGCGTTCCAACTTCCAAAAGGTGTAAAAAGAATGTTTTCAAATTGATAAAAATTTGAGCTTAATTTTTTATCAAAAATTTGGAGCGTGTTAGTCATTCAGTTGCTCGGACACGTAAGTATTTTTGCAAGCAGACAGAAAAATGTGTACGATATAATGTCAAACTGACTCAGTGGAACACTTGGCAGTGTAGATTGAAGGGTTTGATGCAGTAATTGGAGCTGAAATGTAACCGATCGCTGGAACTTTTCTAGCAGTAATAAGTCAGTAATAGTTCTGTTCAAACTGAACTTCAATCGTTAACATCTGCTTGTGCGAATTTTAGAAAATTCTGAGTGAAAACCGCCATCGCAAAACTATTGTTAATAATCGGTAAATTGTATTACTTTCACAAGTGATTACTAGAAATGAATTCAATGAAAATCCATGATAATCGAAATCGAATGAAATTTTTAGATTAAAACTGAGCCAAAATATAAATCAACCGAAATTTTGTTTATTATAATCCAAGTTTCGATATGTTAGTTAGCACTTATTTCTCGTCGTAAATGGCATACTTCGAAGCGTATTTATTTATGTTTGTTTCAACTCGAAGTGGTTAGTTCCAATACCGCCTTTGTCAATATTTTCTGATGTTGTTAACTATCAGGTTATGTAGCTTTTAAGTAATAATTATCATATTGGTTTACTTAAGAAAGTATGCATTCACATCATTAGACTAAGTCAAAGAAAAATATTACATACAAATTACCGTAAGCGACAGAAATGACTGCCACTTGCTTGAAATAAATTTGTTCTAAAAATAGAATTTATTAATTTAAATAATTTAGAATTTAGCCGTGTGCCATAACTTTCAGGTTATTGCACGAAATCTTGTATTTTATTTCAGGTCTCAAAATATTGCCAAGTCTTTTGCTACAATGTAACGTATACTGCAACATTCGAGCATACTTCATCACAGATGCAGTAGCGCTAATGAAACATTTTAGTTGTTGCATTTTGTCGTTCAATTATCCCTTGCATTAAATTCCAACTGAAATATACACTCAGAATTAATAATTTTGCAACTTTACTGACTGAACACAGTGATGTTAGCTACGCAAAGCTTATATTTATTTATTGAAACATGATAGTGATTTTATGGTATAAACAGCAGTCGTCGACTTGTAAACTAAACCGTGGTCGGAATAGTCAAAATAGTATGTCATGATACCCGCGACCGTGAATAACCTGCAATTGCTGGAGAACCGGGAACATTACAATAACACCGTTTGTTTTTGAAATTTCAAATTTTGTTCGAAACTTTGGGCTTGCTTTTTTAGAACATGCACTTGCTTTTTTGTAATAATATAGTTTTTGTAGAACTGGTCGCAGTGGAAGTTCTGATTTTATTTGTACAGGAGTGTACGTTTTAGCGCCATATATAATAGATATGTTTTATCGTATATTAGTTAGCTGTTTTTGCTAACGTTATAATGTCCGGTCCCTAAAGGTGATATGGTCCACTGTATCAAGTGAGGTGTTCGTTCAGTTAGCCATACACACTTGTGTTGTCCAACTTTCCAGCGAAATATCCAGTTACGATTTTCCGAAACGAACCATTATAAGACGCACCAGATTTAAATCATATATATATTACGTAGTATCATGGAATATTTTTTAATCTTGTGAACTCTATACAATGAGTACATTTCTCCTGTAAGATACCATCTACGTCATTGGTGTCTTAAATCCGTTTGCTTAGGGGTGTAGATTTGTCGCACAGGTAGGTGAGGAAACTCCTTAACATTTTTGCCAATTTTGCTCCGATTTTTGCTTAAATTTTCCGCGCATCAATGGCACACCGCCGTGTCTCATGGATTCAGAGAGGTTGTGCAATATGCCAGAGGTGAGGTCCGCCCCTTAGAGGAAGGGAGTACGGTGGAGGTTCGACCCTTAGGGGAAGGAGAACCCCCTATCTACACCAATGACCAATATATTGTGTTGTGCAGGCTATCGTTGAGCCAAGAGAACGTTTTCTAAATGCTCTACACTGCAACTTTTCTAGATATGTCATCTTAAACAAGTTGATGGTCTGAGTAGTTCAGCTTTAACTTGAGCTTTGTTTAAGCTCGTAAATATTTTATATAACCGTGCACAATATCTGTCGAAATTTTCAGCTAATAAGAATTCATATTGTTTGTGTATCTCTATGCTATGCTTATTGTGGTAATTAAACCTTTGATATCTAACTCTGTACTGTATTTTGTGAGAGCGACGTTTGTGTATTTATGCTTAAATCTTCACCTGATGCCCTCGCCGCTGTGTGGTTCGGACAGCACACCTTAGTGGGGATGACATTTATCTTGTACTTAGACTAATTTAAGTGTAATTATTTCATATTTAGCACTATATATTTTTACTATATTTGGAATATGTATGTTATATTTTTACCCCGATTTCACCCGTTGGACTGAAAAGTATTAAGACTAGCGTGTTGTTGAAAAGTCAATACATCAACGATAATTTACCTCTTTCTGCCAAGTACCAGTTGCCGTAAAAATTTGTCTAACTCTGACAAATGAAACAAAATACAAAAAATTGGATTTTGAGAACCTTGTGTGGCTCGTTAATAATTTCATCAATATATTATCATTCACCGCAGAAGCCTCGTTTGGACTATCAAAGTCGCAACCTTTAAATGGCACAACTAGGTAATTGTCTGCGGTACGATGACGGGTTACTCTATACTAAGCTGTGGATTTCATACAAAAATGCGTATTTTTCCTGGAGCTTAGAGCACCAAACCCCCAGTTGCAGTCGCAAATAATATATAAAAATCTTGATTTATTCTGCTACATTTCGTTTCAGATAAATGCTTCGCTGTAACTCGGGTTTTTCAAGACTGCATTACTCGAAAAATCGAACTTTAGTTCGTGCATGCTTTATCACGGCTGCCATAGCTTCTGGTCGAAGAAGGCAACTGGGTTTACCATGTGCAATTTTTGGGTAGTTTTGAAGCAGTAAAATTGTCATGAGTTTAAACCGAAATGCTTCGGTTTTTGCGGCCGATGTAATTTTAGGAGCATAAAACTGAAATGCATGTATGCCGATCTTGCTATACTAAGCTTTAGCCTAAGCTCAGGTCCCTGTATGAGCCACATGTTAATACTGAATCGGGGCCCCTTGAACCACCACTCCAACGTGTTTTTGTAATGATATAACTTTAAGCTAACGTGATAGCACCCGGCCCGTAATGATCACATGAGCCCCTTTTGCTATCTTACGCGCTCATGAACACACTCTTATATTCATACCGCACATTATGTAGACCACGTTAAGGTATAAATTCTTCCTGGAACTCTGAAACGATGAGTAATTAACAGCAAACTTCATAAAGATTTTCCTGTAAATTTGACTTGGAAACACCGATTGGGTATATCTGCATAGCCCAAATACAAATGTAAATTTTGAGGAATAGCATCAGCTGCTGTGCTAGTGTTGAGCAATTTGGTGAGACGCACACAGCTCTGTATTGTGATTCAACTTACACAATGAGCCGAATAAGCCATTTTGCCTGAATAATTACGCATATATATAATATACCCGCTTATTATAAAAAAGTTGTAGCAGCACACAGTTCGTGACTACACAGAGGACGAATTTGTTCTACAAAATGATATCACAAAGACATATCTCGAGCAATTTGCCATTTTCGTGGTCTCATGGGCCCATTTGAAATCCGTTTTATCAAGACTCCTAAAAAATCCATGTAGCAATGCTTTATACATTTCCATATGGGCTTTATGAGCTCTATATGAGCCCAATTTGTCTCATAAACGACACCGGTTCATGTGATTTTTCGGGTACGCCGATCCTCTTTCACCCACCTTTTTTGAAAGAAAAAGTAGAATTTGCGTCTAACTAAAACACACAAATGGAGATTTTCAAATGCGGTATCGCGTAAATCAACCCGCCCAGACAAAAGTGAGTTATGCGTGTCACCCTAAAAACCCAATAAGATTTCACCGCTATACGGCTAGTAAGAATTTTCGCTTCGCTTGTTTCAGCCACTAGAATTTAATTGCACATTTATCGAGAAAATTTTTGAAATTATGGATAGCTGAGGAGGACCTCAATCTGTTTCCTTACAATTTTGCTAAAGGACCTTGGCGAAACTTTCTGCAACATTTATTGAAAGAATTCGTAAAAAGTCCAGAATAAAAACTATTAAATAATATCATTCCGCTGTTTTCAGGCAAGGTATTTCAAATTTTGTTAATTTTCGCGTTTTCACACAGCGTAAAACCCTTACTAAGGGTGTCGCTGGAACCAAAATATGGAAGCTGCGGTTCAGCCCGCCATATTAGCTTGAAGCGTTTTATGGGCCACTGGTTACCAAAAAATGTGAGACAAGTTTCTTTGTTGTCAATATGACGTTCTTAAATGGACATTTCCTGAAAAGTTTCAATCAGCTGATGCATGTGGTATTAAGATTAACGTTGTATTTTAAAAATTGAGAGATTTGCGTGCTGTGGGCTAAGGTTCGATAATCAATGACACGTTGTATGATGTCTTCAGCTGTTGCAATTGGGTTGTTTCTTGAAAGAGAAGCTTTTTGTTGCCCAGTTATACAGCATTATCAATAGCACAAATTATAGCCTCTGCGCCAGTCGCCGAGTACTCCAGAGCGCTCCAACAGGCTTAGGTCCATATCAAAACGTAATGTATGTATCAATTTCATGCAAGTTTTAAGTTGTAATATCGTATGCAAACCCGGACAGTATACACCGCGAACTGATGTGTTGAATGAGTTTGTTGTATTCTGTCTCTTTGCACGTGCGTTGTTATTCGTTTAGTTAGCGAGGTTCCTTAAGGAACCGAGTAACACCTCCTACATAGCATAATGGTTTCTCTGCTCTGCTTTCACTGTCGTACAACCCGAGTTCGATTCTTGGTCAGACTTGAGTTTGTCGAACATTGCATGATACACAAATTAATTGGTGCGTTAAATAGGTTAATCAAAATTTAGTCTGTTGCTTGAATGGATTAGATGCAAACCTAATATCATCTGAACAGTTTACAATCTGACAAGACTAACCACATATCCATTATGTCGTGGAGTAGCATTATACAAAGAGCTGTATAATTTCACGAGATTAACTTTGGATTTCCGGATTGTTAGGCGTGTTCTGTCCCAGGCACCAGTTCCATTCGTTATCGAAACAGCGAATAAAATTGCCCACATATGTAGGAATGAACGAAAGCGAAGCTTTTGGTTTAAAAATAGCTAGAAGCGCTCATATACCCGTCCCAATTCTAAATCTACCTATCCATGTGCTTGACCCCATGGAACTGTTGCGTTTGCATGTACGGTATAGCAGTCCATAAATTTCGGTTGTTTCAGCGATGGTCTGGTGTGCTTTTTTTCTTCTTTACGGAAGCGTGGCATGCTGTAGCGCAGGATTACACGTTCCAGCTGAGCGGCCTCTCGGGAAGGTCCATGTTGCCGGAACGTTTGCACTATTAAGACATTTAAAGGATAGATGCTCTTCATCCTTGCGTAGCGTATGGCCCAGTAGTCACAATCGAAATAGAGGAACAATAAATAACATTATGAGAAACTTTACAAAAATCTCTTTTGGGGGTGAGAAATGACTGGGAGTCCGGAGGCTATCGGACATACTTAAACATCTGTCGGAGCTCTTTGCAGAATTCTTGCAGCCAAAGTTATGCCATGTATATGCCACATAAATCATGTGGCATGCAGTGAAATTCTATGTTATTTTCAGAACTTTATATCGTTTTGATTTCCAACAAACCGAATTTTCACTTCCGGCACCTGAATGGGAATAGGCCATTGTAATAACGGTAGATCAATTCAGCTGGAATTGATCATATTTATGCGGCCAGTACGTTTAAGGTATATATTTATTCTCAATTTTACAGTTTAGAATATTTGGCTGCAAGTTACGAAGTCTGTTGAGAATGGATTAGAAACCCGTGCATGACGTAATAAAACTTTGAAATCAATTGGGCGATCTGTTGGCTCAACGCTACTGTATCAGCTTACCTAAAATTGATTTTGTTAGCAACCTGGTTTCTGTCGTCGATATATGGGCAATGACTATTTCGCATAGAAATGTCACCGCCGGTATATACGGGCGACATCGACGTAACAATATGGTACTACACTGTTCCGTAAACATGCAGGGTATGACACCATTGTACGTTGGAACATACTAAATAAGCCCTATGTTTATAATATAAGCCTAATAATGTTGTTCAATGTCACTCTAACCAAGGATTGTAGTTGTATGAAGAGTGAATTCGGAAAATCTATAAAATATTTCGTTAAGTTGAAAAAAGCAGGGTAGGTCAAAACGAAAAATCAAAATAAATACCATTCTAGCGTACGCCACTATCGTGCTCTGTTAATGAATTTTTTGACAACTAAACTTTTAACCACGGTAAATGACCAGTTTACTGAGCTGACTGCATGGTGAACAGAGCGTTGAGCCATCAAATTTGAGCTTAGTTTTGCGGTGATTTATTATTATAGATATATGGGCAATCATGTTTATCAAGCACTTTTCACTGCCTAATTATGGCGATTATGGTTCCGAGATATTTTGGCTGCCCATGTGTGAGCGATGCCGTTGTGGTGCAAATTTATTTCGCCCATCTATGTGCTACGACACTCTGTAATAAACATTTTGTATCGTCCATACTATGAGATATGCTATAAAAATCTGGGCTAAAATTGCTTAGAAAAATTGAGTATATCAGGCCAATCTAGATACTTCTGCGATTATCGAACACCGAGATATGCCATCGACATGACTGCTATTTTCCAGGTGGATATCCAGAGTTAAATTGACTGATGTTACTTATGCTTAGTTGAACGTTTACATTCGTACTGAACGTTTCATATTGAGCATATAAAAATATATTTTTATCCTACTGGGTTTGTCGTATTTCGCTCGTTTACACGGCAACAGCCAGGGTATATGAGGTTTATGGCCCTGCAGGCTATTTTTCGAGTTGTGGTGTACCATCTCCTAGTTAAATTAGTCCACCAGCGATCTATACTTTGGAATATATACTGCAATGACATACTTTTGACTTGTTGTTACTGTAAATGGTTTGACATCTTCGAATAGACTGTCATATTTGTTTTTATTTTTATAAAGGGATAATTATTTAGCTACTATTCTTTTGTTTGATATTCACTCTTATAAAGACGTCATTCGTTAATGTCCGAGCGCGTGTTCATTGGTAAGAAATTTGTTATTTCATAAACGGAGCCAAACTCAGACTATCTTAAACGTCAGATTGAAGCTTCAGGAGGCAAGGTCTTGGTAAGTTTAAGGAAAGGAATTGATTATTTCGTTCAGTCATATAATGTGGATATAGACGATAGCCGTCTTGGTAATGCACAAGATGTGGGGGCTACTGTAGTCTCCTCGTGCTATGTTGTTGGTTGTATAGACAACAGCCGTATTTTGGATATACTACAACATGCAATGGGAAGAACGATTAAGGGATTCATATTACCACACAGTCTGGTCCCTGACCCAAGTAACGCACATTACGTTTGGCATAAACCGAAAGACCATTGGCGTGAGCATGAGGAATGCCCTCGGTGTTTTGACGAATTTGCAGCTTCAGATTGGAACTTTCCTAGAGCAGGTCGCAAAACTATTTACATTCTACCAATAGTAACCCAGAAGCCAGAAGCAGTTAATACACAGCGTATCGATGTTTCTTCTGTTGATAATGACGCAGTGATGGTCCACGAATTCGGTTACTTTTACCTGGAAAAATTTCTTGCTGCATTTTTCTCAATGCCAACAATGGTTTTACCAACTGCAATATTGTCTTTTGGAGGTAACAAAAGAAGTGAACATGAGAGAAAGCGCAAAACGACAGCGACTCAGCAGACGACACAGTTGTTGACTCTTGCGGGAACTAATTTACTCGATGGTCGAAGAATCAAAACTGACATGGTTTCATCAAAAATTCGAATCAACGAATCAAAGCTAAATGTATTAGATGTTATTGACGCATTGCTTGCTTTTCGTCCAAGCAATGGCTATGCTATAATTGGCGTCACCACTGTAAACATCTATGATGAATGCGATCCTGAAAACGTCATTTATGGCAGAGCGACTGGCGACGGGTCGTGTGTATTGTCACTCCATGCTATGTCGTCATATTCTACGGTTGATCGGGCGAAAATTATAGTGAGAACTGGCACATCATCAACACAGCATAACATAAGGCAACATAATCGAACAGCCAGTGACACACGACTCCGAAATCATAGTTCAACGGCCCATGTTACAGGTCATCCGCACGTTCCATCGGAGTGCAGTTATACCAACACCCGATCTGTATTAATATGCGGCAGACGTAGCCTGTTGAAGGCACAGCGATCGGATGATTTTATTCAGAACAGTAATGTAGCACTATTCGATGAGAAGCATCGAAAATTTTTTCTTGCAACTGCTGCTCATGAACTGTTACACAGCTTTGGTATTGATCACTGCGCCTATTATGGGTGTTTAATGAATGCGTGTTGCAATTTCGACAGCGACGACAATCCGCCGATATATTTGTGTCCGATTGATTTGAAAAAGTTATGGTACGCGGTAAGATTTGACCCACGAGAGCGATATGTTAAGCTCCGAAATAGCTTCGAAGAATGTAATTTGCATGACGAGGCGTCGTTTATTAATCAACTATGGGATTTGAAGTCCGGGTGGCCATTTAAGAAAAAGTGAACGCAGTCGTTGCGAACTTAATATATATATATGTAAACACACAACATAATAAATAATTTCAAACTTTTTTCCATTTTGACTCCATATCAGCTGATTTGTTTTCGGAAATCACAAATCGAGCTTAATTGTTAGCCTATTACTTCTATTAGTATAATCAAGAGTGCATTAGGGAAGAGTATGACACTTCCCTGCACTCACATGTTAGCCCGTGATAGGGGCGTTTTCGACCTGACCCCACTCCCCCAGTTTCTGGGGGAGGGTCGAGATGCACTGACCCCCAGTTTCTAGGCGGTAGCTGGGACCCCCTCGGTTTATTAAGAGCTGCTGGTTCAACCGACTCCCTCATATATTGGGGGGGTGCGACCGACCCCCAAAAACTGTAGGGTCCAAGCTACGCCCCCCAGAAACTGGGGGGTGGGATAACGCCGAAAACGCCCGTATTATCAAACACGGGCTAACATGTGAGTGCAGGGAAGTGTCATACTCTTCCCTAATGCACTCTTGGTATAATAAAAGCTTGATGATGATCGACTCTGCTGAAGAGTGTGACACCATTCAGCTTTGCCTTGTTAACGTTTGCGGTACGTTGCGGTTGTTTTGGATCTTACCCGCTAAGTTTATGACCCACTTGGTGTGGTTATTGTCATGTTTTTTTATACCACCAAACATATGCCCCTACTACGTTGCTGGACTACTAAATCTATGCAGCCACCTGGTTCTTGGACTATTATTCCATAACCCCACAAAGGTGTTAAATTATTATTCTATACATCCATCATGTTCTTGACCGTTAAGTTCAGACCCCCATTTCAGGGGAGGAGGGGGAGCGGAACATTTTCAAAATTTTCGATCTTGGGGTACCGATAAGTGTCATACTCTTAACTTATAGATATTCCCACTGTTGGTATAACCGGACATGTGTGCACTCTCTGGCTATTCCTCGAATTCAAGTCTTCGTTATCAAGATGTGTTTGATTATATTGGTTGTATATGATATGTTTTAATCATGATTATACCTCACTATGTTCGTATTATGTTTTGCCGTTTGTTTTAAGCTGCGAATATAGGTGTAATGCGTCTTTCACGTTACAACGAGCCCGCTGTTTGGAACTTTTGTCCCCCTGTAATCGCGACCCTGCCGTATAGGCAGTCAGGGTGACACCCATACTGTAAATCAATTGCCGAGAGTGTACCACACACCCCTAGCTACTAGATTTTTATGACAGTGTCGTACACACCCTTAGCTACCAAATTGGCGCGAATTAACTATAACGGACACCGTCTGTGTAGCTAATTCGGTTTATTAGTCAACTGTCCTGTGTAGTTTTTATAAATTTACGATATTTGTATATAGCCGATGCGAACATTGCTCAAATAATTCCAAACACTGCCAATAAAACTGCCAGAAGACACGGTGTGGCTGACATTGTCGAGAAGTGGTAATACGTTTTACTGGCTACATTTGAAAAAATTTATTAAAAACATGGGGTGTGTAAGACACCCTGTTGTCTACAGTGTGCCTGACACTGCGTGGTGTACATAGGTTCCGAACGTTGGGGACATTATAACCTGAACACCGCATGAGCCAGCGTATTGTACTTTAATACAATCTGCATTATTCTAAAAAAAATAATATACTCGCTAAATGCTTGATTGTTATAAAATGAAGTCCAGAAAAACATCAATATTTCGACAGAATGAGTTCACTGAAAATAAGTTTTTTTGGTCAAGATTCTGCTGGTGAAATGTGGAAGAAAACAGAAATTAAAATCTAAGAAAATCTACGTGTAGGACAGATTGCTTATATATAAAGTTTAGCTATTGAAATAATTATGTATTTTAGTTAAAAGTTTCGACATTCAAGAATATTGTAGATAAGAGTGTTGATCTGTTCGTTTTGCAAATATAAGCATGTTCAGCAATAATTGTCCTGTTACATATCAATATGTTCTAGCGCAGTTTCTGATCATTTCTACTGAGGGAATGATATATATTTCATAAAGCGACTGAAAATTACAATGTTCGAAAAATCAGACCGTGCATGAGAATCACACAACAATAAATTGTACATTGCATAAAGTTATTACGTCTGGGACCTATGTGTGCTACAAGATGTTAATTCGTTGATGTAGATATTTCGTGTTTATTTTATTAAAAAACACTTCTATATCTAAATTTTTTCGAATTTCGTGCACAAAATTTACAATAATGCCAAAAATGTTGCATGCTTTGTTAATACGTGGACTATGATAAGAATTATACAACTAGATGCTGGCCATTGAATTTATATTTTAACAGCCGACCAGTTTTGTAAGGCTGGGGATAATATTGTTTCGTCAAAAGTGGTGTGCAGATTAAGTCAGTAGTCCACGTAACTCAGTCGGCTTATACACAACATATTTTTGAAAACCTCGTTTTTTGCGAGCAGTTCATAATCTAGGCGGTACAATAAATGAAGAGAGACATGCAGTATTCCTGTTCGGTGGTCCATAGAACATGAAGATTTGACGTTTTTACTGTGATCCTAATAGGTGAACAGGTTAAAATACAGTCGGCAAACCTCAAAACGATTGGCTTCTCGTAGTGCCACAGAACTAGCTTCTCGCGTGATTATATCGTATATTATGCATCCCTGCTAAACCGTACAAAGATACTTATTTAGCCGCGCGGCAATGAAACAATATATACAAACATATTGGCTTGCTCGTCAAACTGCAATGAATAGCCTAGGATTTTGGCTCTATAAATTCGCTTTTCTAAAGTTTAACCGATTCCTAGGCGCCAATACTAGTGGCATAATATTGCAGGTTACATACAGTAATGAAGATTTGAGTCAAGCTTAGTCCACACGTTATGAAATTTCATACCGTAACAAAGAAATCCAGGATGATTGATTTTTGACATAAAACAATTTCACTTTTACATTCTGTAGCAAATATGACATCTATATTACGCTCATGTCACTTATTGGCATACGCACTATGAAATTTGAGCTGTATTAGTTTCGTAGTTCAATCTTAGGTACAAGTTTTCGTACTATGAACATTAGTGATGCAACTTTATTTAATCGAGGCTGGTCCGAATTAGTGATGCAACTTCATTTAATCGAGGCTGGTCCGAATTAGTGATGCAACTTCATTTAATCGAGGCTGGTCCGAATTAGTGATGCAACTTCATGTTAATCGTGGCTGGTCCGAATTAGTGATGCAACTTCATTTAATCGAGGCTGGTCCGAATTAGTGATGCAACTTCATTTAATCGAGGCTGGTCCGAATTAGTGATGCAACTTCATTTAATCGAGGCTGGTCCGAATTAGTGATGCAACTTCATTTAATCGAGGCTGGTCCGAATTAGTGATGCAACTTCATTTAATCGAGGCTGGTCCGAATTAGTGATGCAACTTCATTTAATCGTGGGGCTGGTCGAATTAGTGATGCAACTTCATTTAATCGAGGCTGGTCCGAATTAAGTGATGCAACTTCATTTAATCGAGGCTGGTGCGAATTAAGTGATGCAACTTCATATAATCGAGGCTGGTCCGAATTAGTGATGCAACTTCATTTAATCGAGGCTGGTCCGAATTAGTGATGCAACTTCATTTAATCGAGGCTGGTCCGAATTAGTGATGCAACTTCATTTAATCGAGGCTGGTCCGAATTAGTGATGCAACTTTATTTAATCGAGGCTGGTCCGATAATACATTGCGGAAGTTTGCTATAATAACCGTCGAGCACGCGTTTCGATCCAACTCGTGGTTTCTGGGGTCAAAACTTTTTTTTACCAGCCAAGTTTTAGGGTCTGGTGCAATTTTTAGACTTTTCAAAAGTGCTTTTGCTCAGATTTTTTTAATGGCGGGCAGCAGTAACCACAGACAATCAAACGAGACAACTTCTGCAGTTGTGCAATGTTTTTGTTAGCTCTATGAGGATGTTATAATTTAAACGTTACACATTATTTAATATATAGCGTATGCATTGATTTAAACTGAAATGTAGCTACACTTAAATCGTTAAACTTAATCTCACTGCGACCAAGGTTTGCACTCTGACAGTGGCTAGTTTTCATTATCTTTTAGTCAGCTATATGGCAATATTTAAATGCTGTTAGGGTGATTGGAACAAACTTTTTTAGCTTGCAGTGGCGTTAACTATGCAATACGATAACTCGTATGTAGCTGTAACAAATATATATGTTAATGTCGTTAAAAACCACGGTTAGAGGTGTTGATGGGTTTAATCTTTAGTGTTTGTGAAAAGATTCTTGCGAAAGTGTGCTGGAAAATAAGCTTGCGTGTGGACATCCTCGTATCCGGCGTCGAACTAGCCTACTTACAGGACCTTCGTGGCAAGCGGTCCCACTGGCCTGTGGGTTCGCATTGTTAGTGGGAGACCCTCGGATTTTTTCTTGTTGAAGGAGCGTATGAGGGGAATGCCTTTCTGCCTTCATTCGCCGAACGCAACGCGACAGTTGGGGACCTTTTCGTACAACTGGTCTATGTGTGCATCAAAGCCTGGCCCGCGCGCTGGGTCGTGGCGGCGTTCTTTCTGCCCGGTTTGGAGATGGGGATGTCCCGAGCAGCATGGAGGTCCTCGGTGCGATCTCCCTGCAGCTTGCGCTCGAGTCGGACGGCCGCCGGTACGATATATTGGAACAAATACTGGAAAAAGTTGAGAAAATAATTCGTACCGACGTAAATTGGAGCTCATGGCCAGTCGGCTGGTCATTAGGCGTCCAATATTTTTACGGGCGAGGGTACGGTCGGACGTTTGCCGTCATGCTTATATTTGATTTTGGCCCAAACATAATCTCTCATGAAGTTACTACATTGCAACTGTATTGTAGGTTACTAATACAGAAACTGCAACAGTAATTTAAATTTTACGCGATTTTTAGTGTTATAAAACAGTCCAAACCAGCCTATTCATTACGAACTTTACACGAGGTAAATTTAAAATGATCCTTGATAGTGCTGAAAATCTGAGTTTTTAACCACTTTGTCTTGGTGAAGGAGACTCTAGAAGAGTTTACCACTATAAATACCTGGCTAGTTCAAAGGGGGCGGGGGGCGGCATTTTCGGCTCCCCCTGCCAAAACGGAGGTACCTTCGGCTTCTACCCCCGGCAAAAATTCGGGTATGCCTGGCTCAAAGGCATCTGCTGAGAAAAATTTACGTCTAAACGCGACAAAATCCGGCAAAATAATTGCCACCCCCCGGCAAAATCCGGCACCCCCCGGCAGGTGAGCTGCCCCCCGGCTCAGGCCCTCAGGCTATAATTTTCCAAGTACCAAATTATAAATGTTGACAAACATTCAGGTTGATTTTTTCCAAAATATGATTTTGGATTGATTAAGTATTCCCTCGATTGTCATTAACACCAAAAATTTTAGCGAAATCGGTACGATTATTACCAAATTATAGACGGTAACGCAAAAATTTCGGATGATTTAACTCAACATGAGCGGCTGTTCAAACCCATACCGTTGAATTAGCGGAGATATGTGCACTTAACATACTTGGATATGTTAGTCTCACAAGATGCGGTGGACAGGAATAAGGCAATATCCTGAATAATTGGCTCCCAAGTATGCGACATGATTTTACGAGTTACGGCTTACATAATGTAAATCTTTCAAAAACTACCAAATTAACTATCTTTGCAAATATTTACTGAAATGTGTAAAGTTTTACAAGCTTTATGGTGTTGTAGCTTATTTGTAGCTGCTGTTGCAATCTGTTAGTGATTCTATATCACGGTTATTCCTGTCTTGAATTTAGCAGAGCAAGAATATACTAGTTGCAGAAACTTTGTAATTTCAGCTGCGTGACTCGACTTAAATAGTTTCAAAAAAATTTGATGTTAACATAGCAGGCATTTGAATGAACTACTGGGCCCAAGTCAACTTTTCGGACCTCCAGTTTCCCGCTGGAAAATTATGTTTTTTGTTTATGTGTATTAAATAAAGACACACATAAAATTGTTTATTTTCTTAATACATTTTTAAACCCGGGTATTGTATTTTATAGAACTTTATATAAATTGGGTCTTTGGCAAAGATGACAAATGGAATATTGGAAAGCGAAAAATGTATGGTAACTGGAAATTGTGGGATTAAAGAAAGTTGGGAAACTGGAAAAGGTTTGGAGACGGGAAACTCTGGAAACGAGAAAGTGTTGGGAAACAGAAATAGGTTGGAAAACGAGAAACTCGAAAATGTTGGGAAACGGTCGAGAAACGAGAAAATTGGGAATCGGGAAATGTTGTGAAACTGGAAATGGTTAGGAAGCGGAAGACTTGGGAAGCTTTGGGCAACTGGAAAATATTGCGAAACCGGAACCTCGGGAATGGGAAAATTGGAAAAGTTGGATACTTGCGAAAGGGGAAACTGGAAAACGTGAGAAACAAGAAATTCGGGAAACAGGACAATGTTGAAAACTGCATAAAGTTGGGAAACGTTAAAATTGGGAAGCTTGAAAATCTGGCAACGGGAATCTTGCGAAACGGGAAAATGTTGAGAAACTGGAAAATGCGGAAAGCAGGAAACTGGAAAAGGTTTCGAAACGGGAAAATTGGGAATCTAGAAAATGTAAGAAACTTGAAACGGGGAAATGTTGAGAAATTAGGAAACATGGGAAATGGGAAACGCGGGACAGTTAGTAAAAGGAAAAGTGTTTGGGAACTGCATAAAGGTCGGAAACGGAAAACTTCGGTAAGGAAAAATTAGGAAACTAAAAAATGCGGGAAACTTTAGAAACTGGAACATGTGGGAAATGGGAAACTATGAAAAAGTTGGGAACGAGAACATGTTGAGAAACTGGAAAATAGGGGAAACTGAAAACTTGGGGAACTAGAAAACGTTTGGAAACTACGTTATCTTGGGACACGGGAAACTCGAGCAACGGGAAAATGTGGCACACAGGAAACGGGATAATGTTGGGGAACTGGAAAAGGTTGAAAGGGGAAAATTGGGAAACTAGAAAATGTGGAAAACTTGAAACAAGGAAATGTTGATAAACTAGAAAACATGGGAAATGGGAAACGCGTGGAAAGTTGGTAAACGGAAAAGTATTTTCGAACACGGGAAACTGGGGAAATGGGAAAATTAGGAAACTAAAAAATGCGAGAAACTAGAAAATGTGGGAAATGGGAAACTTGAAAAACGTTGGGAAACGGGAACATGTTGAGAAACTGGAAAATAAGGGAAACTGAAAACTTGGGAAACTAAGAAGCGTTCGCAAACTACATTATCTTGTGACTCGGGAATCTCGAGCAACGGAAAATGTGGCACACAGGAAGCTTGGGGAACGCGATAATATTGGGAAATTGGGAAAGTAAAACTTGGGGAACTGGCAGATTGGGAAACTAGAAAATTTAAAAAATTTGAAACGGGGAAATGTTGAGAAATTGGGAAACATGGAAAATGGGAAACGCGGGACAGCTGCTAAACGGAAAAATGTTTGGGAACTGCATAACGGTCGGAAACTGAAAACTTGGGAAAGGAAAAATTAGGAAACTAGAAAATGCGGGAAACTTGGGAAACTGGAAAATGTGAAAATGGGAACCTTGGAAAAAGTTGGGAACGGAACACGTTGAGAAACTGGAAAATAGGGGAAACTGAAAGCTTGGGGAACAAGAAAGCGTTTGGAAACTACGTTATCTTGCGACGCGGGGATCTCGAGCAACGGGAAAATGTGGCACACAGGAAACGGGATAATGTTGGGAAACTGGGAAAGGGGAAATTGGGAAACTAGAAAATGTAAAAAAAACTTGAAACCGTGAAATGTTGAGAAACTGGAAAACATGGGAAATGGGAAACGCGTGGAAAGTTGGTAAACGGAAAAATATTTGGGAACTGCATAAAGTTCGAACACGGGAAACTTGGGAAACGAGAAAATTAGGAATCTAAAAAATGCGAGAAACTAGAAAATCTGGGAAATGGGAAACTTGGAAAAAGTTGGGAAACGGGAAAATGTTGAGAAACTGGAAAATAAGGAAAACTGAAAACTTGGGAAACTAAGAAGCGTTCGCAAACTACATTATCTTGGGACTCGGGAATCTCGAGCAACGGAAATTGTGGCACACAGGAAGCTTGGGGAACGGGATAATATTGGGAAATTGGGAAAGTAAAACTTGGGGAACTGGCAGATTGGGAAACTAGAAAATTTAAAAAATTTGAAACGGGGAAATGTTGAGAAATTGGGAAACATGGAAAATGGGAAACGCGGGACAGCTGCTAAACGGAAAAATGTTTGGGAACTGCATAACGGTCGGAAACTGAAAACTTGGGAAAGGAAAAATTAGGAAACTAGAAAATGCGGGAAACTGGAAAATGTGGGAAATGGGAAACTTGGAAAAAGTTGGGAACGGAACATGTTGAGAAACTGGAAAATAGGGGAAACTGAAAGCTTGGGGAACTAGAAAGCGTTTGGAAACTACGTTATCTTGCGACGCGGGCATCTCGAACAACGGGAAAATGTGGCACACAGGAAACGGGATAATGTTGGGAAACTGGGAAAGGGGAAATTGGGAAACTAGAAAATGTAAAAAAACTTGAAACCGTGAAATGTTGAGAAACTGGAAAACATGGGAAATGGGAAACGCGTGGAAAGTTGGTAAACGGAAAAATATTTGGGAACTGCATAAAGTTCGAACACGGGAAACTTGGGAAACGAGAAAATTAGGAATCTAAAAAATGCGAGAAACGAGAAAATCTGGAAATGGGAAAACTTGGAAAAAGTTGGGAAACGGGAAAAATGTCCGAGAAACTGGAAAATAACGGAAACTGAAAACTTGGGAAACTAGGAAGCGTTCGCAAACTACATGATCTTGGGGACACGGGAATCTCGAGCAACGGAAAATGTGGCACACAGGAAGCTTGGGGAACGGGATAATATTGGGGAAATTGGGAAACTTGGGGAACTGGCAGATTGGGAAACTAGAAAATTTAAAAAATTTGAAACGGGGAAATGTTGAGAAATTGGAAAACATGGAAAAAATGGAAACGCGGGACAGCTGCTAAACGGAAAAATGTTTGGGAACTGCATAACGGTCGGAAACTGAAAACTTGGGAAAGCAAAAATTAGGAATCTAAAAAATGCGAGAAACTAGAAAATCTGGGAAATGGGAAACTTGGAAAAAGTTGGGAAACGGGAAAATGTTGAGAAACTGGAAAATAACGGAAACTAAAAACTTGGGAAACTAGGAAGCGTTCGCAAACTACATTATCTTGGGACACGGGAATCTCGAGCAACGGAAAATGTGGCACACAGGAAACTTGGGGAACGGGATAATGTTGGGAAACTGGAAAAGTTTAGGAAAGGGGGAAATTGGGAAACTAGAAAATGTAAAAAACTTGAAACGCGGAAATGTTGAGAAACTGGAAAACATGGGAAATGGGAAACGCGCGGCAAGTTGGTAAACGAAAAAGTATTTGGGAACTGCATAAAGTTCGGACACGGGAAACTCGGTAAACGAGAAAAATAGGATTCTAAAAAATGCGGGAAACTGGGAAATGGGAGAATGTTGAGCAACAGGAAAATATGGGAAAAGGGAAACGGGATCATGTTGGGAAACTGGAAAAGGTTGGGAAACGGGAAGATTGGGAAACTTTAAACGGGGAAATGTGGAGAAACTCGAAAACATGGAAAACAGGAGACGCAGGAAGCTTGGGATACGCGAAAGTTCCGAAACGGAGAAATGTTTGGGAACTACAGAAAAGTTGGGAAACTCGGCAAACTGGAAAATTAAGAAACTAGAAAATGCGGGAAACTGGAAACTTGAGAATGTGGGAAATGGGAAGCTTGGAAGAAGTTGGGAAACGCGAAAATGTTGAGAAACTTTAAAATGTGGGAAATGAGATACTTGGGAAAAGTTGGGAAACGGCAAAATTTTGAGAAACTGAAAAATCTGTTAAACGGAAATTTTGGGAAACGGGAAACTGTTCAGAAACTGGAAAATGTGGGAAACGGGAAACTTAGGAAATGTGTACATCCATTTATACAAGACACACATATACATAAAATATAATTGTTCCGGTGGAAACGGGAAGCTCTTAAAGGTGACATGGGCCAACTACTAGATGTGTCAAATTTTACAACTCCCGCAAATTTTCAAATTACGATTACATATGCTAATGAAATATTTTTAAATGACAATTGACGATACTCAGCCGACCATTGTTCACACTTGGTGGGTGTTAATTCTCTTATTATCATATATACTATATCATTTGACAAGGATAATTCCACCGCAGCGTAGTTGCACACTGACTAGTGTACTGATCTCGATACCACTAGTCTGCTAAAATAGTGAGTGGTGTTGTAGACTTTATAAGATTATTTTGTTCAGTAGATAAAGACACCAAGCTGATTAATACTTTTCAGATGTTTCAGACCAGAGTAGAAAGTAAACGTTTCATGTCTTGCATATATAAGTACTATTTTATTTGCTTTAGTGCAATGAAGCAGAACCGTGCTTATGTTTTTAGTTGTTAGATGGGTTTTTACGGTTTTAGTACATTATACGTATACTATATATACATAGTTTTTACTAAACCTTATTGGATTTGGATTTTATAAGCATACTGTTTGAATATAATATAAATGAGGTGTATATACTTGCACTTTACAAAGTTTATGATGTATAATAGCGAATCACTATATCTGTACTCTCCTGGGAATCGGATTTCTATTTATACTTTCGTTTTATGTTCGATGACTACAAATCACCATCTTTAATACATAGTAGAAATGGATTTGTCAGCGCAGCTGCAACGATTTAGCATATGGATATATCATTTCATGAACGATCATTTAAATGTACATAACTGAAACTAAAAACTACGAAAATTGCTTCTATATAGTGTGGAGGCCCGGGGTCAAAAGAACCGAGTCATATGGCTAGAGTCTTGAATTGCTGCTCCAGGCCGGGCTCGCCAATCGTGTTTTGAAATGGGTTGGGCCAGCCGAAATGACTTCGGCCCTTTTTCAGCACTACTAGTTTTCGATATTTCGGACAGTTTTCGGAACCAGCTTTGTCTTAAAATTCTATTTAAGCCTTTCTTCATAGTCTCACATATGATACAGCGTACACTGTCAAGCGATCCGCTTGCCGTGCTTGTCCTGCGGCGTGGTGTTGCTGTGGTCTTGCATTTCGAGTTTCTTTATGGAACCGAGCAACAGCACTTTGATAGCGTAGTGGCTAGCGTACGAGAATAGTAACCAAAACGACCCAGGCTCAATCTGCCATTGCGGGAAAAGTATATTCAACATTGCACGATATATAGATTAATTTAAGTGGTAAAATGATATGTCAAAACAAATCGTGAGTTTAGATTTACTGAGCGTATAAGTGAACGTATATTTTTTTACATAAATTGTTTAACTTTCAAACGTTTCGTGTGTTGATGTTTTATTGAAAGCTGTATGAAACTGGTTTTGTTTTTTATTTTTATAGCAGTTCTTTGGAAATTTTGCTAAGCGTTTAACTATTAGCTTCAAATAATGAGCTATAGCTTCCAATAGAGTACAAATTGTTGCATTGTTTGAGGTTTTGAGTTTTAAGGATGAAATTTTTTGCAGCAATTGCTATAGATGCACAATGTATATATGTCAGGTCAGCGGAAGGAGGTAGAAAACCACGGGGTGATGGGGTGTACACAGGGAGTAGTGACTAAAATTTTTTTCATGGCTTCCCAATTTTTCCCTATAATTTTCTCCAATTTAGTCGTGAAAAATGTCGTACTTTTGCTAAGCGTCTAAAATTTTGATTTAGCAGTACTATTCATGGGGTAAGTAACCTCCCAGTGGACACCTATGGCGTTTAATATTTTGCAAGATAGAGTTTCTGAGAGTTGGTTGTTCCAACCCACAACTCAAATTCATACGCCGATAAGTTAACAATCATTATTATACAGAAGTTAGTTATATAAAATTTTATACGTGGTCCTCAAATTTTGGAATATTTGTATATACTCCTTATTTTTTGTATTCCCAAATACCGTAGACAGTGGGCCTTGTATTAGTTAATATAAACCCAATCTACTAAGCTGGCAATATCAACTATTTTGCTTATATCTTCCTTTTACAGTTGGGAATATATATAATAAGCGCCATGAGCGACGAGACCTTAACTACCCTAGATTGTGGTTTTTGTATTACTTAATTACTCCCAACTGCCTTGTTGGTTGTAGGGACTTACAATATTTAATTACGATAAACCCTGTGACATTTATAAAACTCAATGGCTATTCGGCTCGATGTCGCTGAGGGACTCTAAATTTTTGTCGCGACGCGAACTGATGCAATTTTGAGACCTACATTGTTCGAACTACATCCACTGTTACGAAAAACCTATTTTTAAAGCTTTACGTTATTTGCTAATTTTGGTTTCATCGTCTGTAACTCGTATACAAATTCACATGTAGTTTTCACCTATAGGGGCATAGGAGTCTGCTTTTTTGTATCTTGCAATCTATGACTAAACAACCACTCTTTCAGGCCTAAATCTTTATTTCTATGCAGCTCATCAAGTATTTTTTCTTCCACTTAGATATAAAAATTTATTGGTCCACATTTTGATTCCCATCTTTTCGAGACACAACTACAACTAAATTACGATAACTAAATCTTGTCCTGATGGGATCTGATGCGGTTTGGCTAAATCTCGTGTCTCTCATAACTCAACAGCGCCTGATCAGATGGGATTTTCTAAAACTTGTAAGTTTGGTGATTTTCATTTCGTCATCAGTAACACTTGTACAAATTCACGTGTAGTTTTCACACATAGGGTTGTAAAAGCATTTGCTTCTATCTCCCTTTTTTCTAAGCTGATACTGAACAACTTATATTTTTATGGCTAATTCAAAATTTTTTTGCATCTCATCAACTACTTGTTTCTTCACTAAGGCGTAAAAGTTTATTGGTACACGTTTTAATTCCCGTTTTTTGACACATTACAGCTTTAGACAATTTACAGATTAAAAAATTAGTATTTGCAAGTAGTATCTACGGTAGTTGGAATTTCGCCACTAGTGGTGCTTTCTATTTCATAACCGGTTTCATACACATAATATCGTTACAACGAAAACACGACAGCGTTTTAGATGTACGGAAACTGAGTTCTTTAATTTATTACCTCCGGAACAGCACTAGTTGCAGCAAAGATGTTTCTCATATATATAGTACCGAATAGTGGTAATATATATATAGTACCGAATAGTGGTGCTTTCTATTTCATAACCGGTTTCATACACATAACATCGTTACAACGAAAACTCGGCAGCGTTTTGATGCACGGACACCGAGTTCTTTAATTTATTACCTCCGGAACAGCACTAGCTGCAGCAAAGATGTTTCTCATATATATAGTACCGAATAATCTTTCATATATTTAAGGTTTTTACAGTAGGTTATCAAATAAGCTTATTTGTTTCGCTACGATCAGAGTATTTTGAATCATGACCTTGTTTTTTGCACCTGATGCTTATGCTTGAACATATTTATCAAAATTTTACAGGAACATCTCGCGGTGAGGATTCCTAAAACTGCAACATTGCTTCTCAGTGATATCCTAGTACTGCTGGTTCAAGTCGTGATGAGTATATTAATATTATAAAAAAGCTTCGCTTTGGCGTCTCGTTTGTGTACATGCAGTTTAAACGCTCACATGAGGCATAGAATCATGCTTTATTTCTGTGCTCATTCTTGTACAAAAGTGTTGCGTTTGATATTTACCGTTTGTCAAAGCATCCAACTGTTTTAGCTTGCGGATGTCTTGTCTATTTGCAGACACTGAAACCAGAACTGTTACGCTACAGAACCCTTTCCCGAAATAATACATCATATATACGACGATATTGAATATATCACGATAGTATTATCGTAGTTTTATTGCAGGTAAAGGTTATTAGAAATCCTATTGTGTCTCGCTAATGTTTCAGAAGCAATATTTGAAAATGAAAATTTTAAATAATCGAGTATTCCAGTCTAATCGTGTATAGACTTATTATTTATTAAATATATAAGTTAAGCTTGTGAATACGTTCATGTGATGAGCTTTATATTACCATCTGGAGCATGTACGATTATATACATATTTACACGAGCCAAACACCGAAATTATATTATTTATTCAAAGATCGCAAATCCGTTTTATATCGTCGGGACATATATTTGAATGTTTCAATAAAAAGCTCACAATAACCTGATCAGTTATGTTCGTTGATTTGGACACATCCCCAACATCTACTGCAAGTACTAACAATGATGCAGTTGTGGATCCAGCTGCGGCTGGAATTGCAATCGGCGTGCTTTCAACAATGTTTATGGCTGCAGTTGCAGTGATTGTGACGTTGCACTATGGTCGAAAACGAGCTGCTCGTCGGAAACAAAATTTGATGTCTACTAAGCGGAATGAACAAACTCCGTTGATGTCGTGTTGCAGTGTATAGGTCGCGTTCATATTGCGTCCAGTCCCTTTCGGTACGAGTATAATTTGCGCCTACCGTGTAGTGTTATGTATTTACTCCTACTACATTTATCCGATTCCAATTCAGTACAAATTGTAGATGCGCTATCTGATCGCATGGGGTTGAAACGGATCGGATTGAGTTCACCGTGAATACAGCCACGAGATATCAACAATCGATATATATAAGCTCATCCCAACATAGCTGAACACGTTCTATCAGTTTTGATACAGTTATTTTATTCGTTTTACGATGTAATTGATTTTGTAATTTTCAAACAAAATTTACCGAGGAAGCTTGATAGTTATATGTCGCGCTCACACATGCATATGTTAAATATGAATATTAGGGTTAGTATCAAGTTTAAAATGTATGGGTTATAATGTATCTGCGAGGTCCAGTCATTTAAATGTGTGAGAAATAAACCGTTTTATGTACATAATGATCATTATCAAAATGATACCAGTGCACGTTGTGAACTGTTGTGTTAATTAGATTTATCGTGTCTGTTTGCACCTGCGTTGTCTATTCCCAGAAATCGTACAGCAGCTCCTAGATAGCTCAGTGGTTTTGCCGTAGTACAATCGGGATTAAATTTTTAGTGTCGGATTGCGGTTGTGAAACATTGCACGATACCTAAAATTATTTCGAACTTTTATGTTTTGCTCACAAATAATGCATCAATGTATATTTAAAATCTTTATCTCTCATTAACAATATTATATGTGTGTCAGTTATGAATGCAAAACATTAGAAAATATCTATTATTTGAGCAAAAAATAGGGTAGGATATATTAACGACGTTGCGCTAAGCGTCGTATAATTCAAAAGGCTGTTATGACGCAAAGGAAATAAATGAATCACCTTTCATATGGCTCATCTCATTCGAATACCTTGGTAATGTATCAGTGGAAAAATATACACAACTGACTTTATATATATCTAGCTATGGCATTAATGTACATCCCTATGAAATACATCATTTTAAGATAGTGTTGAAATATAATTATTCAAGTATGTTTCTGGGCTTAAATAATTAAGCCATAAACACTTCGTTATATCGAAATTAAGTATCGCTTGTCACACAAAATATTTGAGCAATTATTAATAATGCGTTGGAAACAGTTAATCAGGCATTGACCGGTTCGTTTCTAGCCACCTGGTTTTTTAAATTGTCATTCATTGCATTTAGATGTTGAGTCTTTAGCGCAGTAGAGGATTCCTTTGTACTGGACACCATTTAGATCAAGACTGAGCACGATCGATTCTGCATTGTCTGAAAATGCAAATTAGACAATTACTTTATTTGATAGTGAAGATCTGAATATCAAAATAGTGCTTGTAAAATAAGAAATAAATTTTTGTCATGCACTCATCCAAAATGATGCTGCTGTCGGCATTGTTTAATATCAAGACATGGTTTTTATATATGTGTTCTATATATGTGTAACGATATCAAGACAACATTAGTGTGCGTTTATGGGGTGGGTAAAGCTGGTGTGTGATTTCAGAATATCCGAAAATATGTATAAAATTTTAAGGAGCTACAAGAACAGCATTTTTAGAACGAAATGTAAATACATATTGCACAAAATTTTCATTGCTAGTATGTATAAATAGATATGACTACTCCACCAATTCCATACTACCATCATGTGTGCATATACTAATAGCCATTACTATGTTGTATTCATGTAACCCTTTGCGTTCAAATGGAATTGAATCGCCATCTGCATGACCTATAAGTAATATACATACTGCCTTTCATTTGGCAAAAATTGTGTGAAATTTTCGGATACAACTGAGCTTGCTTGAGATATGCATTTTGCAAACGACAATAGAATATATATTAGTTATCTAGCGCTAACCGTTTCCTACATGAACTATTGTCCATTTTGCAAGATGTTGAATAAACTTTTCTCGTGGGCGGTGGTGGATTGAACCTGGATCGTTTTGGCGAGAGACTTGCACCTTAGCCATTACGCCATTTAGGAGCTGTTGCTCGGTTCCTCAAGGAACCTCACAGAGCGAGCAAACCACGCGCACGTGGAAACACATCACATATTACAAACTCAATTAACAGTATCCCGTCGCAAGAAGTCGCTAGGTGGGATAGTGGGTGCGATGGGAGCGGTCGTCAATGGTGATAAATTTTTGGAATTTTTTGGAATTCTAATGTTCAAAATTTTTTGGCACTCATTTTACCAATTAGTTTCCACTATTTGCCAATTTTGTCTATTTTTCCCCATTTCGCTCAATTTACCTCATTTTTGGCTATTTGTGCCAAAATTTTTTGCGCGAATAACGTGAAACTTCGAATAATAATCGTGCAAGAACCAACAGTTTGGTGAAAATATGACATCGCTGTATTGCTGCTGCTTCATATAAATCTCGTGGCCAATAAAACTCTTAATCGATTTGTGCTTTAATGCTAAATTTCGCAGTGCATGTGGTTATAGGCTGTATTATCATGACATTGATAATATCATAATAGTAGCGCTAGCATCTAAACGTCCCACAAGCTAATTTTAATTCGAAATTTTTAAAATTTAATTTAATTCAAAAGTCGCGTAAATTTCTTAATCTAACAGACCCGGGTAATCCTGAGGGACAATACGTTATATCGTTAGAAAAAGAACATCTTAGAGGAAGGGGTTCGGGAACGACGGACTTAGGCTTATTTTAGTGCACATCTCATATAAAGACCTAAGCTTATGCTAAGGCTTAGGGTTAGTATATCTAGAACGGCATGGCATGCATTACACTATGGCCTCCTCAAGGTTACCTTGGCCATTTAACATATGATAATTTATGGTCATTTGTTTAGAGCATGGATTCACCGTACAGCTGTTACATGATTGATATTTACTGGTAATTTCGTTACTCATGTGTATAACTGCTACGAAATAGGTGTGAAAACATTTGTCTGGATTAAAAATCAAAATAAATCTTGCTATTGTAATTTGTATTGTTGCATCAAATGCCAATTATTTCCAAGTCTCAACATTTGTCTGGATTTCCAAGTCTCAACATTTGTCTGGATTAAAAATCAAAATAAATCTTGGTATTGTAATTTGTATCGTTGCATCAAATGCCAATTATTTCCAAGTCTCAACATTTGTCTGGATTTCCAAGTCTCAACATTTGTCTGGATTAAAAATCAAAATAAATCTTGCTATTGTAATTTGTATCGTTGCATCAAATGCCAATTATTTCCAAGTCTCAACAATGAATGATTAGCAAATTAGCGACTTGTTTTTCTGAAATCAAATATTATATTATTTATGCTTTTAACAAACTGTTTAGGCAACAAGAACAATGCTTCGAAACCCAACGGTCCGAGCTAAACGTCTACTATGACCCAAAATTCTCACCACAGGTCGATATACTAAAATTCGAAGTTATCGGTGGGCATCGGTTTCCTGTTGCAGGCGGAGTTGGTGCGTCGCCATTATTATTACCGTTGAGTGTGAGTTGATCGCTTTGCTTTAGCCGTGTTAAATCTTCAACTAATGTATCCTGATCGACTTTGTACTCACGATGCTGATCACTGTGTTCCGCTGACTGAAAGCTTTCTGGTCCTCTACAGGAAGTACCGTTCGTCGAATTATCATTATTATTGAGATGGCGCATTGATTGGAGGTGATGCGCTGCTAAGTCGCTCTGAGTAAGCTGTTGCTGCGGATTTGTTCGAGAACTAATACAACATCCGTAGCCGTCAAATTTTAATACACCACTATGGTTTTTATCACATTCCGCCGATATTTCTTTGTTAGCATTGTTATCCTTATCACGAATGGTATAATTGTTATCGTTATTATTATTATTATTATTGTTTGTGATTGATGATTGAAATTGTGGAAATGTGCTGCTATTGAGTTGATCAAAGTTAGTAGTTTTGTTAGCAAACGCGGGTATTAACGTTGTAGTCACTGCGGCTTGCTCTTTTTCTGTGGATTGGTTGCCGTTAGTACTATTGGCCAGTTGAAGTAGTAGAGCTTCTTCAATTTGCTTAAGGGCACTAAAATAAATTTTACACGCTATTCTCAATTTATTTATCAAGAATTAAGCTAAGATCGTTTGATAAAATCTAGTTTTAAATAGTAGGTACTACCATCATTGTTTATTGCTGATTAAAATTGTGGAAATGTGATGCACGTTGCATAAGAGAAGCTATATCAACATATTCGTGACATCAGCAGCGTTAGCTGGGCTTTCTAGTTTAACCGGTTATGACAATTATGTATATCGTCTATTATTTAACCTCAATGGTCAACAAAGGCTAGAACAAACTAGCATTATTTAAATGTGTCTGTTACGCGTGCTCCTATACAGATCACACTACTCTCTATATATTGGAGAATTCCCGAAACTAAAATTTATAAAAGCTCCCGCACGTTTTTTGCTAAAACTAAAGCAAACCTATGCTTACATTATACAGACGTCAGTGTACAATTGAATCTTTTACATAATTAACGCTGCATCAACATTTAACTGAACGTTATAATCTTAAAGTAGGCTGGTTTTGCTACATGTATTCCGATAGCTATCCTTAGTATCTCAGAAGATAGTTGTGCCTTAGTTTATTCATATATCTGCAAATAATCCATAGATAGTTGAATAAACCAGTTTTGGCTGCACTTTGATAATCTATATAACGCAAGTATTGCAACGGTTTCAGCATAGCATTCAGGAATGTGCTGTCGCGGTAAAGGTGAAACCTACGGCATAACTTTCAGGATGTGGAAACAGCTACACGTGGACTTGTTTGCGACGCTGCAACATGTGACGTGTACGTTTTGATATCATTGAATCAGTTTCCTCGCAGAAGTATAACATTTCATGTTTTCGCACTGCTACTGCCCGACGGCCATCTTTTAGGCTTACCTTTTTTCCAAATTCTTCCTGCTTTGATTTTGAGCAGCTAGAATGTTATTGCGATAGAATGCTGCTAGTAGCGGATTTATTGATAATGGTAGTTGTAACATCGATCCATCGATGCTGCCTGAAAATCACTCTCATAATAATTCATGTGAGTTAATAAAAAAACTCTGTAAGAAAATATTTAATACCACCGTTAATTGGAAAATGTAACTAAAGAATAGCCGAATACTCTTCGTGACCACGATGTAAACGGATTGCACGTGAGGCTATCTTTTTCGGTGTGGCACACATACCGTTTTTATGTGGTTAATGTTTGTTAAATAACAAAGCGAGTAGTCGTTAATACACGACAACTGGTGCTCCATTGAGTTGTTGTGTGACACCTACGGTTTATTTGCTATGTATATACATTATATGTAATACCGTTTGCGCTAAACGGAATTGGTATGCCATTGCGTATGGTTGCCTGTGATAAAACCATTTTTTATAAAATTAGTAACTAATAAAAAGCATATGAGTGTGTCATCTAATAGGAAGATCCATGATTTCAGCATCCGTTGGCACGTGCGTGTATGTAGATATGTACTTTGGAACATACGTATGCATATATTTAGGCTACAACACCGAATAATACAAAACCGATACATGTTTATATCACTGAAAAGCCACAATTATGCGTCTTCGAACACCGAAATTTCATCACTGCACAAACTATCTTATCTAAGACAACTTTTTATAAAAAGCCTTCGCTGGTTTCTATAAAATGTGTGACACTTTTCAGTATGCGACCGAGCAATAATGAACGGCAGTTACCGCGCTATTCACTACCTCCAACGTTATGATCTAGAAATGATTAAATTTAATAACAATGAGGTTTAAAAACGCTAGGTTTAAATGATACCCGTTGACGTTATGTGTTGATCTTCCATCTTGTCCACCGACGTAATATGAGAAGACTGCTTTGCGTTGTCGGAAGCGCCACCTGCTACATTTGCAACCGTGGTTGAAAGGAGGCCACCGCCGGCTGCCGAACTGGCGGCAGATGGCGTTGTGCTGCATGCGCCAGGGGCTGGACTTGGATACGGAGCAAAGTTTGAAGTCGATCTTCGTCCTTCCCGTTTATTCCCATCGATGGCCAGTTGAAGTTGTTCTGGATTCGATAGTCGTAGCTTTTCGCACTCGTATGGGTAGAGGTATTTCATGTACCTGTTGCATGTGTTTTAAATAAAACAAGCATTAATCCTTTGATGCCTACTAGGTCCAAATGGACCTAACGCACCTAGCGAGTCGTCGTGTTTACTGAGTTTGTCCTATGTCGTACGTTTGAACGTGCGTTGTTATTGCTCGCGTTGTGAGGTTCCTTAAGGAACCGAGCAACAGCTCCCAGGTAGCTCAGTGATTTGCGTACACAAGTTTCACTCGTGCAACCCGGGTTCGATCCCTGGCGCAGGCTCGAGTTTGTCAAACATTGCACGATACACAAATTAATTCGGGCATGAAAGGGTTAATTAAAAATAGAACCTATCGCATAACTAATCCTCTCATGCCCACAAGGTCCAAATGGACCTAACGTACATAGCGAGTCGTCGTGTTTACTGAGTTTGTCCTATGTCGTACGTTTGAACGTGCGTTGTTATTGCTCGCGTTGTGAGGTTCCTTAAGGAACCGAGCAACAGCTCCCACGTAGCTCAGTGATTTGCGTACACAAGTTTCACTCGTGCGACCCGAGTTCGGTCTCTGGCGCAGGCTTCAGTTTGTCAAACGTTGCACGATATACAAATTAATTCCGGAATGAAAGGGTTAATTAAAAATTAACCTATCGCATAACTAATGATTTCATGCCTACTAGGTTAAAATGGACCTAACGTACATTGCGAGTCGTTGTGTTTACTGAGTATCTCGTACGTTTGAACTTGTGTTGTTATGCTCGCGTTGTGAGGTTCCTTAAGGAACCGAGCAACAGCTCCCAGATAGCTCAGTGATTTGCGTACACAAGTTTCACCTGTGCGCCCCGGATTCGATGCCTGGCGCAGGCTTGAGTTTGTCAAACGTTGCACGATACACAAATTAATTCCGGCATGAAAGGGCTAATGCTTGCAGCAGCACTTTTCTTGCCTAATGTTTTGTTATTACACCAATTAAGTTCAGCATAAGATGCAGTATTATATGGCTATGGTAGCCGAATGAAATGCTTTACTCACAGATGCATTGATAAAACCATAATCAGTTTACTTAGTAAAGTAGCTGAACCCTACGTTGTTACTGAGGGTAGACATTTGCATGTGCAATGACACTAATATTGAAGTCAAAAATATGATATCGTAAATATGTACCAAATTTATTATAACAAACAGTTGCAAATGGTCATGTATGATCGCTGTTATTGATATGCTGTACAAATACAAAATCAAAAAATCAGCATACATTGCGTGCGTTCCGTTTTCTGTTCACTTTTTTGTGATTTTACCTAGCGCAATGCCGCCTTTGCCTTTTATATGCTTTACAGTAAGTGATTCTCGCAGCAATCTCTGCAGGCGCGCAGCACGATATTCTAAAGTTTGGACGGGGCAACTCAAAATGAGCGGAAGGGGGTGGGACGAGCAGAAAAATTGTGAGCACCACAAGGCATTATGCCGGTCATTTTCCAAGGATTATAACTCAATTTTAGGTTAAATCGCTAATACGCGTCTTTTCAACGCTGTGATCCCTGGAAAGAAACGCAAGTTTTAAAAGCTGTCTTCCAGTTGACTGGGAAATACACTATTATAATAGTCTTTCAGTTCTGAATAGTCTTCCATTAAGGATGCCGATTCAGACATTTTTCTGGCTCAAAGCTCACTGTTCATCGTAAATTATGCTTGGTGCAATTTATTCTTAATATTGATGTTCAGATTTTTGATAGTAATTACTTAAAATTCCGTATTTACAAAATTCCGGTTTAGTTTCGGAACAAAACAGAAAAGCTATTAATTACGGCAAGAGCGCATTGGGGAGGAGTATGACAGTTTACTGCACTCACACGTAAACCCGTGTTTGATGACGAGGGAGTTGTCTGCCTGACCCCCTTCCCAGTTTTTGGGGGGTCGAGATGCACTGATCCCCCCATTATTTGGGGAAGGTAGGTCGGACCCCCAAAAAACTGGAGAGGAGGTCCGAGCTACCGCCAGCAACTGGGGGGAGGAGGGCTCGAGGTATGTCGACCCCCAGAAACTGGGTGGTCAGTCCGAAAACAGCCGCGTCATCAAACAAGGGTTTACGTGTGAGTGCAAGGAATTGTCATACTCTTCCTTAATGCACTCTTGATTACGGTGATAAAACTAAATGATGGACCTGAATTCCGACATATTGCATGTTTGATTGTCACTGGCTAGTAGAGGTAAGAACTAGTCGAATTTTTCATGCTCGGCTCGGCTCGGCGCAAATTTAATGCAGCTCCGCTCTACTCGAGCCGATGTACTCGGAAGTCGGCTCAGTTCGACACTGTCAACTTTCGGCTCGGATCGACTCATTGCCAGTTTTCTCGGCTTGAAAAGCTCGTGGATTAAAATTAGATTTTTCGGACGTGGATACACAAATGGATGTAAAGCATATGTTACTGCCTGGTTTGCTCTTTGAGGCTATTAACCTTTGGAACAACTTGCGCAATACTTACGATCACTGGAAGCTAATGCTACAGAATGGTTAGGAGCACTAATGCTGGTAGCGAAAGCTGCTGCCGTTGGACAATAAAGTCTGATATCAAATATCGCGAGCGATATTAGACTCACTGAAAAGTATAACATTCTTCAGGTTTGCCGAGAAACTGGCTGCGGTACGTCGCTGGCGATGTCATAAACATGTGCTACCACATCCTGTTTTTGCACTACTGCGTTTGAACTTTGCACTTTAGACTCGACCCATATTACTTGAACGAAAAATTCACATCACCTTTATTATTCACCACCAAACTAATACTCCGCTTATGTTGGGCAATGCTTCCAATTTTGGACGACAATGTCTATGATAACGGTGGCGTTCGACCATAGCAACTATGTTGGATTGCAAAGCAATTGCAA
This sequence comes from Trileptium ribeirensis, assembly GCA_030248225.1. Taxonomy (NCBI): domain Eukaryota; kingdom Metazoa; phylum Nematoda; class Enoplea; order Enoplida; family Thoracostomopsidae; genus Trileptium; species Trileptium ribeirensis. The sequence goes on along the minus strand of JASANE010016530.1, from coordinate 1,935 downwards.
ACACACTATACACGCGACACTATGATCGTCGTGGTTAGTACGTATTAAATCGCAGGCGCCTGTATCATAACCAACTGCGTTTGGATAGAGAACTCGACCGCTCAATACCGCACAAATGCTTCAAAAGTCATAAGTAAAAAAATTAAATGCAAAGCCAATCAACATTGAAATTGAGCATCTAGACTACACACTCCAAGACAAACGTGCTCTCTCCTAAGCTAAAGATGAATCTACGTGTCATCAATGAATCTCTAATTATGATACTCATCACCTTTACTGTTGGATTTATCTTAGGTAACACCAGACATTAATTTAGAAGAATTCGAATTTAAATCCAAAAGTCAAAATTAAAATTTTGAATTAAAAAGAGTTATCGACTTTGTAATTCTTGGACTCAATGATACATTTGATACCCACACGCTATGTTTTGTTGTAGGCAAAGGCAGGCGTAATCTAGGAATAAAATATAGATTGTGGCAGGTACTACATTAACCTGCTAATGCTCTCTGTTGCCAAGCCGGACACTCAGAAGATTTCAGAGCGTTCTTTATCGTAGCTATATGTTGTCACTGCTGATTGCACGCTGTCTCTTAAGCCATCCGATTGAGTAGTCACTCTAATTTTTTCTCTTGATGATGAGTTTGAATTGTTTGTCCGTGCATCCAAACAATAGGCCATCACACCTTTAGGGGCTTTAGGGAAAATTATAGAACAAAACTTTCGATTGCAGCCCAAATATAGAAATTTTTGACATAAATGTAGTCAAAATGGATATTTTTCGAACCGCATCTTCGAGTTCAGTCGAATGGACCAAAATTACCTTGTTATCTTCAAAGTTGACTATTTTAGAGCTGGGGTATTCTAAAAAAGTTCCGACAAACGTGCTCTGCTATAATGTAATGCAGATTAACGTGCCACAAGGAATCTATGAATAAGATAGATAGAAACACGTCGTAGCATGGTGCGGCGCGAGTCAGTTTAACGCAAGATTCGCAGTGATTATTTTCGTGTATCCACATCCACTACATACTCTTTGGAAACGAAATGTTCCAGGGTACCAAATTGCTGATGTTGGCATTACAGTTCCTCGAATGATAATAGATACAGTCGCGACACGAGCTACAAATTAGTGCAACTGTCCCGGCAGATTCTACAAATTGGCGTAACTGGCATGAAACATCTACTAACTGATGCAGCCAGCGTGATAATATCCACGATAGTGACATTGTCATAGTGGTATATTGTATGCACACTCTAAAAAGGCTGAGTTGAATTTGACTAAATTGAGCCAGTCCTTTCCGGAGACACAAATTCAGTCAAATTATACTCAGTGTGAGCCACTAAAACTCGTATTCAGTCAAAAGTGACTCAGACTGAGCAAAAATTAGTCTCACTTCCTGAGTCAAATCATATCTGGGAGTCAAAATATATATTGTCTGGCTGTTCAACAAACAGTCAGACTATACCTCGGGTACGTATATAGTACTTTATCCCTTGTACGTCATACGTATAAACTTACCGTGGATTTCACAAAGTATTAATACGGTATACACAGAAACTAACGTAGAACTATTTTCAAGAAAATAGAGAGATTTATTAGATGGATATATTTTGCCAAAATGCAAGGAAATTATTGAAAGACATAAGTTTTGCTGTTGTCATGCATGGATCAACAGACTTAATTTTTTTCGCAGTAGCAGTGTTCTTCCATGCAGGTGCTGTTCAGGTAAAAATTATCCAAATGTGTATCATATTGTGTACGAGTCGAGTCGAGTCGAGCTTTTTTGACGAAGGTCGTGTCGACTTGAGACATGGTCGGCTCGGCTCTCTCGGAGGTTGAAAGTTTAGGCTCGACTCGACTCGGCGGAAAAAATTAATGCCTGGTTAGCATGGATCGTGCTCCAGCCGAGCCGAGCTTCATGCCAAAATTCTCAC